>JAJLVO010000048.1:0-76386 GCA_030564565.1 Pichia sp. NRRL Y-12830
CGCCGCCGCCCGCCCACTGGCCATCTCCACAAACCCGTAGCCCAGCGCGCGCCCCGCCAGCCGGTCGCGCGGCAGCCGCACGCCCACCACGTCGCCCACCGCCTGTGCAAACAGCTCGTACAACACCTCCTCGTCCACCGCGTCGTCCTCCACGGCCAGGTTCCCCACGTAGACGCTCACACGGCCGTCCTCGTCGTCGTCGTTGCTGTTGCTGTTGTTGTTGTTGTTGGCGTAGGTGTTGCTCATTGCGTGTCGAGTCGTCCAAACGAGCCGGGAAACAAACACACCCACAAACAAGCAAGCAAGCAAGCAAACAAACAACCGTCCCATGTCCATCCCCTCCCACGTCTCGAATCTGATCGCTCAGCAACACGCCCTCCTCCACCAATCACATCCGTCCCCGCACCGTCTCAAAAAGGTGAGACTCTTGTCTCTTCTACAACAACTCAAGTCTATATCCACCGCATCAACTAGTGATGGTATCACCACCAACACCACCAACACCACCACAGCCACCGCAACCACCACGTCAATCACCCTCATAAACTCCACTCTATCCTCCCAAAAACTTCTACATGCTTATCTATCAAACATCCTAGCCCATCTATCCCCCCCATCCCCATCACGCGCACCACCCTCTCTGGATTTCCAATCCCTAAAACTAATAACGAAAAAACTATCCACCTATATCAAAATCCTCATCAACAACTATCTATTCCCAATGGAGTTTAACCACCTGTTCAGCAATCTATCCCCTCATTCAATCACTTCCAAAAAGCAGAAGTTTCTAAAACTACTACAATCCTTATTAAACAACAACATCTTGTATCCAAACTCCCCTAATCCCAAATACTTAACCATCTCTTCCTTGGATGACCCCCTTATCAGATTTCTTATTGTTAATAAATTCATAGTTCTTCATCCTTCAAATCAAAACAAAATTAGATTAAAAGATTTAAGTTTTAATATCTAATTATATATATTATATGTATTATATGTATTATATCATAGTGTAACATAATCATCATATCAAACCATTTTCACACACTCCTGCCATTCCATACATCAATCTTCTTCCATTTTATCATCATTTCCTCTCTCCTCATCCTTCTTGTCATCCTTCTGCTCATCCTTCTCTTCCCTTTCTTTTCTAGAATTCTCCTCTTCTAGTGATAACCTAATCGCCATCGCAAGTTCCGGATCCATATTTGGATCATCCATTCCAAAATCTCCAAAATCTCCTCCAATATCTCCACCACCTGAATTCATGCTGGCAATTTGATCTTGATCTCTTAAAATCGCTGTTTTATCAACTTCTTCATACAACAAATATGGTCCCTGCGGAATCGTTACTAAATGTGAACTACTCTCTTCATTACCACTACCTTCAACTTGTTTAATGAATTCTTCCAATTTGCTTGAATTTTTTTCTTGTTCTCCAAAATTTATTAAATCAATACAAATATTATTCAATTTTAACTTCTTACCCAATTTATTCAATTCTTCTTGACTTTCTTTAATTGGCGATCCAATAAATACAATTATTCTCTGCTTTTGAATCTTGTTTTGTCTATTTCTCAATGCTAAACTTGCAACCTGAATACTATTAACAAATTTAGATTCTCCATCAATCTTACTCAAATGTAATCCACCTAATATTTGCCCATAATCCATTGTTAAATTACTTAAAAACACACTACTTTCTCCAGCCATTGTCATCAATCCAACGGTATTTTCAGGATTCGAATTGATCTTTCTTCTGAATATAACTTCAACTGTATCTAATTGCGCTTGATATCTTGATGGTGTATAATCCCCATTACGCATATATTCTGAGTTATCAATGATAACCATAGTAGCTTCTAAAACCATCTTTGTATATTATTAATCAATTTATAATTTATCCCAAAAATACAACTTGGAAAACAACAATAAAACATTAAATATTTAAACATTCAAGCTAACCTAGAGTCGCCACCGTGCCTTCTTTTTGCGTTGAGAATTTAGAATTTATGATTTGTGACATGAATTTTGAATTTTGAATTTTTCATTTTTCATTTTTCATTTTTCATTTTTCATTTTTCATTTTTCATTTTTCATTTTTCATTTTCATCAATTTCCTTTTGATTTTCGCATTTCCGTTTTTTTTTTCTCATTTGTTTACCTTTCACCTTTCATCTTCTTCACCAATAACTACAATCATGCCCCTCGATAAGCAAACCCCCTATAAAAATCCCAAATCCATCCATCCACAACCTCGAATTTTTACCAAAAAACAAAAGGAAAAATTAATTCAAAGATTTCAAAATGAAATGTTCATAAAGGAAAAGGAATTTACACAATCTGTTGATAATGAAATCAAACTACTTAAATTAAAATTTCAAAATAGATTAAATAAAATACTAAGAAAATTTTGGGATGTTAAATTGCAAGATATTTTAAATATCGAAAGAGAGATTAATGCTAACTCTCAATTAACTTTATTCCACATAATTCAACAACTCGAAATTTCAAATCCCAATCCAAATCCAAATCCAAATCCAAATCCAAATCCAAATCCCAATCCCAATCCCAATCCAAATCCAAATTCAATTCAAAATACCCATTCTGACTAAATACCCCCCTATATAATATTTTTAATTAATTGAAAAATGTGAAAATACAATTGTACTAGTATATAAATATATGTATATAAAAAGAAATTAAAATGAAGTAAAATAGTAAATGATTAAATTAATGAAAAATGAATAATAATAAATAATGTATACAAAAATAAAAACATCCTTCAATTAATGTTCAACAACATCATCCCAGAAATATTTACCTTCTTTGGTTTCCTTAATAATACCAACTCTAATAACAAAATCACCAAAATGTTCTCCATCCAATCTTTCATTTGCCCATCTTGCAAACATTGGAACTAAAATTTCTAAAACTTCTTCCTCATTAACATTGGATTTATAAATCTTATTAACACGACTACCAATGTAACTACCACCTAACATTAAATTATAAAATCCATATGATTTACCAACTAATGCAATTTCTGCAACCCATGGTCTTGCACATCCATTTGGACAACCGGTCATTCTCATAACAATGGAATCATTTCTTAATCCTAATTTCTCTAATTCTTCTTCTAATTTACTAATTAAAACAGGTAAATATCTTTCTGCTTCTGCCATTGCTAATCCACAAGTTGGGAATGCAACACATGATCCTGATGATAATCTTAATGATGAATGTTCTAAATTATCTAAATTATATTCATGTAATAATTTCTTAACAATTTCAACATGTTTATCTGGAATATCACTTAATAAAATATGTTGATTACCTGTTAATCTAAAATTACCAGCTTTATTATCTCTAAAATAAATTGCAATCTTCTTTAATCCTTCCTTTTGTGGTTTACCTGCAACATCTTCAATTCTACCATTTTCAATAAAACAGGTGTAATGGTTTAATCCAGTTTCATCCTTAACCCATCCAAAATAATCAATATTAGATTCAATTTTAAATGGTTTAGCCTTTTCAAATTTATAACCTAATAGTTCTTCAACATTAGCCTTATAAGTTTCAACTCCCATATCATCAATTGTATACTTTAATCTTGCATGTTTTCTGTTCTTTCTATCACCATTATCTCTTTGAACAATCATAATTTTTTCACAAACTTCAGAAACTTTATCATATTCAATAAATCCAAATAATGAACCAGTTCTTGGATATGTTTTAGAATTATTATGTGTTGTACCCATACCACCACCAACTAAAACATTATAACCAATAATATTATTATTTTCAACAATTGAAATTAATCCAACATCATGCGCCCATGCATCAACATCATTATATGGTGGCATTGCAATAACAACTTTAAATTTTCTTGGTAAATAAACTGGTGAATAAACTGGTTCTGCATCAATTAATGCATCACCACCAATTTTGATCTTTGAAGGTGCACCTTCAATACCTCTTGCAACTTCCTTTAAATCTGTTAACCAAATATCATGATATGCAGTTGTTGCTGGTAATAATCTTGCACTAATAACTTTTGAAGTATGATCCATTTGTTCATGTAAATGACGATTTGATGGTAATGCAGAAATCATAACATTTCTATTAACATCACCACATGCACCTAATGTATCCATTGCAGTTGTATTAATTTCTCTAATTGATTCTCTTAAATCTTTTTTAATAATACCATGTAATTGATAAGTTGCTCTAGTTGTAATTTTAAAAGTATGATTACCTGTAGTATCCGCTAATTCATCAATTTTAAGCCATTGTTCAGGTGTTGAAACACCACCTGGTAATCTAACTCTAACCATGAATGAATATGCTGGTTCTAATCCTTCCTTCTTTCTTTCTTCTCTAATATCTCTATCATCTTGCATATAAATACCATGGAATTTAGTTAATTGTTGATCAACTGCACAAATTGCACCTGTTGATTCATCAACTAAACCTTCTGCAATTGTACCTCTAAGGAAATTAGAATTAATTTTCATATCTTCATTAGTAATTGGTGCAGGTTCATCTGAATTATCTGCTGAAACGCCTAATGATTCCCATAATTTTGGTTCCCAATCATTGTATGCAGTATTATAACCATCATCTGCTTGATCATCACCTAATCCAACATCAACTAAAAATTTACCACCTAAAAGCTCAATCTTCTTTTGTAGATCTTTACATGGTTTATTAAAATAATGTGCATCTTCAGCTCTTGGCCAATACTTTGAATCACCTAAACCAAAAATTGCAAAATTAACATTTGCTAAATCTAAAGTTGAATTTTTCAAATTTTCCCAAAATTGCTTACCACCATTTGGAAATTCACCTTGACCAGAAGTTGAAGCAATTAATGCAACATTAGTTTCTAATGCTAAATCATCCATTGATAAATCATCCATTGCTAATAATTTAACCTTTAAACCTTTACTAATAGCTCTTCTATTTAATTTATTTGCTAATCCAGTTGCATTGCCACCATCGGATGCATAAGCAACGGTTAATGGAGCACCACTTAATTTTTCTAATAAATCTTTGAAGGCATTTTTAGAATTTTCATTAACATTAGATTCAATTTTATTATTAAAAGATTTTAAATTATAATCTAATTTTGAATTTTTAGAAACTAATAATGATAATCTATTTTCTCTGTCAAGGAATTCTTGTAATTCCTTTTTAATGAATGTTGAATCTAGTTGGAATATTTCATCATCATTTTGTAATGTTGGATTGAATCTATATAATGGCCATGAACCAAAATCAACAGCCTTTTTAGTTTCTTTTAACATTTCTAAATAATTATTAGATTTTGGTAAATATGCTAAAACAATAGATGGACCTTGTGAATATTTATTCGCTTCAATGAATGAAGTTAAAGATTGTGTATAAGATGAATAAATTGCGATTGATGAAACATATGAGTTTTTATAATTCATAGCATATAAACCTAAATTCTTTTTACCTTGTTTAACATTAACAGATGAATCAGAATCAATAACTAATAAATTAACCCTTTTATTATTTGATTTTAAAACTGAATGGAATGTTGAAAATCCTGAATCATAACTCCAATTATCAGAACCAATAATCCAATTATAAGTTAAAGTAAAGTACTTCTTTAATTCTAATAATTCAACTGCATTTGTTGAATTATCAGATTCTAATAATTTAATAATTTTTTCACCATCAAAAATATCACTTGTATCTCTTGCCTTAATTAACCAATTCGCTAATTCATCATTTAATTCACCAGTGAATGATGATAATTTAGATTCAACTAATTTGATTAATTTGTTTAATTCTTCTTGTTGATATAAAAATTTACCAAATGAATAATCAGGTGATGAATTAACAGTAAAATCATTTAAAATATTTAAATATTTAGAATCACTTACAGATTCTTTTAAAATTTTTAAATATGCACCATCAGAAGATTTTTCGAATGATTCAATTGATTTATTAGATGATTCATTAAATGATTTACCTAGAATTGGTAAGTTTGAAGATGATGAAACAGTGTTTAAAGATTCAACAACTGATTCAATATTTGATTCATCAACTTTTAAGAGTTGTAATGGTAAAATTTCAGAATTTGAACTTAGTGAAGGTAAAATACTAATTAAATCAAGGAATAATGATTGAAATTGTAAGTTAATAGAAGATTGTTCTAAAATAAATAATTTTTCAAATTTAATTTTAGAAACTAAAGATTCTAAGTTGGACAATTCAAATGGTCTATAAACTTTAATTGAAATTAATGAATTTGAAGTTTTAAATGTTGAATTAATTGCAAATTGAGTTGGATTACCTAATAATAAAACTAAATTCTTTGATGTAGTTGATGCAGTATTAATTAAATCAAATTCATTATATAAAGTACCACAAACCTTCTTTAAAGATTCAAAGGCGTCAGATAACTTAGTTGATTCAAATGAATCATAAACTGATTTGATATTTGAAAATGTATAATAAGTAGTATCGTAAGATTCATTTGAGTCAACATAAAAATGAATAACGGATTTATTTGAGTTTTTGGAAAGCAAAGAACTTAAAATGGTAAAGTCAATAGTTTCTTTAATATGTGTTGAAATCAAAATATCAAAACCCAAATCTTTGCAAGCAGTAACAATTGAGAAATCATCATTTGAAATCTTAATATTAAGATTATAAATTTTAGCTGAACCTTTCTTTAATAAAAGGGGTAAAGATTGAACAAATTTTGAAGAATCTAAATTAGTAATAATGGATTTTTCATCATCAATATAAGTTAAAGCATCATTTGAAGATAATTTCTCAGATGATTGTTCAACAATATCAAGTGATGGATCTACTATATAAGATTTAGCATTTGAAACTTGAGCTAAAACAGCAGCAATGCTGGAAATGGCTTGTTCTTGTGGTAGAGCCATAGTTGTTAGCTAAAGTGGATAGTTTAAGAAGAAAATAAAAAGAAATGGTGCAAGGTATTAGATGTTGGTTAAATAAAATTTTCCAATGATTACGGTTGCATCTATCCAGTGAAAAGTCTGGGAAATGGAATCAACACCGAAAAACGCCACACCTCGGGGAATCAAATTGTCACGTGCTATAGTGCAACAATTTATTATGTTTCCTTTCTTTTTTACCATAAAAATAATAACGTGAAGTCGATCGGCGCAGATTCAAAGTTTTTTATTTTCTATTTTTTATTCTTCATATCTTATTAATTATTCGTTTTTCTCTTTTTCAAGAACCAAGAAAGCTTGGCGGCATGTAGCGTTAGTGGACCGCTTCAATGTTACTTAATCAAGATTTTAACTAAAAACAAACAAGGATATACTATACAATTAATTCGGAGAACGTGTGGTTTCCTCCAAATAATCAAGATGTTCTTTCACTTCTTTACACACTTCAGAACTTGTCACACCTTGGTTTTCAAACGTCAAAAATGTTATTTTCTCATCACATAAAAGTTTCGCCATATTTTTCCAGAAACGCAATTCCAAATCATATTTAGCTATATCAATAAACGTTTCTTGATATACCCTATTTCTTTGACCACTTTCTGTATCAATAATTAATCCTTCATTTTTTAATCTCCACGGATCTAATTTTGGATTATTTGAGTGCAGCATAAAAATATCCGGTCTTTCTTTGACTTCAACATCTTCATTTGCATATCTTTCTGATATTTCAAAATCTTTAACTGGATCAAATTGTCCCATAGCAGTTGCTCTGTATCCTTCACCCTGTTTCATGTAAAGTGATTCTAATCTCTTTTTAACATTATAATATGTCTCACCCAATGCGTGTGCTGCTGCCATAAATGTTTCTTTATCACCTTCACCGGCTGCACCTTGAGTTAATAATGGATAATAAAATCCGGGACCATAGGTATTATAATATAATGCCAAAACCATACTTCTGAAATGCTTCCTTTTATTAATCATTAATTGTCCCGATTCACATGATGGATCAGGTAATGTACCTTCCAATTGATGAAACAAGGTAACATCGTCTGTATTAATAGGTGTAAATTTTTTACCGTATTCAACATATCCAAAATCTCTACGTTTATTTAAATCAATTTTGTGTCCGATTATATCGTAAAATTTTGGATTTGTTGTACGTTTCCAAAAATCTGGCCAAAATGTTAAACCAATATCAGAAAAAGGTTTTGATTCAAACAAATCAGTTGGATTACCTAAGGGGGTATTATCAGCATCTAATAATAAAACTTCTTCAAAACTTGATAATGCCAATGCCAGACTTTTATATTGATAGCCTTTAAAGCTATGTTGTTCAAAAATTTGATTACCAACTAATCTTGGTAAATAAATACATTTTGCATTGTGTTTTGGCAAAATATCTTTACAAAACCTTAACTGGTATTCATCATAGGATGGAATTAAAACTTCAACTGGTAAATTACAACCATTTTCTCTAATATTCATAATTGATAAAATTGTCAACCATGAAAATCTGTTACCACCAACATAAACAATACCTTTTGAATTTTTTTCATAAATATTTTTAGGCATTTCATGTGGTAAATGTTCAACAATTTTTTCGTGGTTAAATTTCAAATTAAACATTGAATTTTCTGGTACTTGTAAATGTTCCAGTAACTCATCATAAGTTAAATAAGGTAATACATCTCTATTTGAATCTTGTGAATGTTCCTTTTCGTTATCCTTATAAGTTAATAATGGTTCAACATTTGGTTTAAATTCTTCAATGTTTTTGAATAGTTCACTAAATATTTTTGTACGTTTAAACAACGTTTTATCGTGTAATGAGTCAGAATAAATGAATGACATGACTTCTGTTTTATGATCATCCCAATCTTCATGGAATTTTGGATTGGCTTCTTGTTCATTACCGTCTTCAGTTTCTTCATTAATATTATCTTCATCAAGTGTAAGCTTATTATCAGTCAAACCTTGAGATATTTCAACATCTTCTGAATTTGTACTCTCATGAGCCGGTTCTTGGTATGCCCCTTCATCTGATAAAGGTTCTGTTTTATGATATTCATCAGGTAGCTGGACTTTTTCTGAGGCTTTATTGTGATTTTCATTTGAATTTGCCTTTTCCTTTTCATTTAGCAGTTTATAAGTGGAATGTAAGTTTTCACTATGAAAATAACCAATGATTGAAATGGATAGTAAAATTATGGCACAAACTATGAATTTTTTATGATGTGCTATTCTAAACATCATCGTTATTATTAGTTGGGTGATATATTAGGATGGTAGCAACTTCAAGTAATAATCAACAAGGTTACAAAAGAACAACAAGTAGGAGAAAGGAAAGAAAAGTACACAAGATGAAATAACGTGTGGTAAATAACGTGTGGTAAATAAACAGCTATGCGAATAGTGATAGTGACAACAACAAATATAACAACAGCAAAAGGATTATAGTACTATGGCAAATCGCAAGTCGCCAGAACTGCTGGGTTAAAAATCAAAAAACAAAAAACAAAAAACAAAAATCGAAAATCGAAAACTACGATCAGTAACAGGCTAACAGAAAAAAGTTTGACATAGTAAACTGGACATTGTAAACTGGACATTGTAAATAGTAAATAACTTTTTGGGCAGAAAAGGAAACCAAGTGAAAATAAACTTTTTGCGAACTGGAGGCCAAATCCCAGAACGGCCTAGGCGCGGTCAATTGGATCGCCAAAATGGCGGGATCGCCGCCCGCCACCGCCCGCCAGAAATACGCTGAGCCTTTGAAAAAAGCTACTTACTCCATCAATTCCATTGAAATTTGCGATGGGTCGCTCCATTTGGTCGGCGATTGGGTCGGTGATCGCCCTGAGAAGATTAGCGATTGGCGGACGATTCTGTTGTTTTTTGGCGATTAGTACAGCTCTGCCAAATCCGAAACCTACATCTGCTTGAAATACGAGCTTTGAAGTCTGTGCATGTTTCATGCCACTTACAAGTATGCTGCTCTACTATCCACAATTTTGACCGACACCAAACATACAACACATGTTGTCACCTTGTGCTTGTACTTTGTGGATGGTGGTAGCTAATCCCCTTACACAGATCCATGTATAATGAAAACTAAAAACTAAAAACTAAAAACTAAAAACCAAATTATTGCCGTCTTTTGTAAAGACTCGAGTGCAGGGTAACTTATTGGCAATTTTGATTGGACAACAAAGTAGAAGATGCCGACAATAGGTTTCAAATGCCTTTACGTGTCTGGGGTCACCTTAAACGCGTTCAAGGTTGGCGTCCTTTCGCAGTCGAGTGTTCTGACCTGTACTGTATTGGGCACTCCCGTTAACCACAATGTTAACTACAGAAGTTTCAGCTAAGACTAGTTGAACTGGGTGTTTTTCAAAAAAAAGAACGATCTTTGGTAAACCTTCAGTAACACTTAGGAGGTGAAAAAACATTTCTTCTCTTACTACTTCTATAATATTTTTAGCTTCTGAAAATATAACATAACAGTATAAAGTATAAGATTTTTCTGGTTCGAAAACGTGAGATTAACAAGTCGAGACGAATATCTAGAATTCTGTCAAGCAGTCAATGTGAAATTCACTGTATACTGAGTTTTACTAAGCACTCAAACTGTAATCTAAGTATTAGAACACTGTCTCTTTGCAAATTTGCCTTAGCCAACCATTCGACTCCAATACACTAAGCTTCGTTTCCCACATTTTTATATGTTCAGTCAAAAAGTGGGAAATCACTTAAACTTACTTACATGTACATCATAACTCACCCGTTTTTAAGATTAAAGAATATTGTATTTTCATTCGTGTAGGTCAAGATAATGCAGAGAATTATGTTATGTTTAACAATATATCACCAAGGAAATGCACCTTTAAAATTTCAATAAATTGTAAATAAGATTAGATTTTTCTAAAAAATTTCTTCAGTGTATCTCGATATATTTGCATCACATTTTTATGTGTGAACTAGGAGTAAAATAATATTAGGAAAGGTAAAATTATAAAGTTCAGTTTGTTTTCAAAAAATACAATTTAAAAATGAGTGTTGCTATTTATCTATATATAGGAGGTATAGTAAAAAAATGTTATTAAAATTTAAACCGTGGTTGGATCTCTTTTAGAAAATTCCAGGATTAAATCATCTTGTGGGAAAATCGTTGCAAAAACTTTGATTTCTTCACTTAATGGGGTAATTGTGTGTTTGAAATCTGTAAACATACAAGCTTTACCAATTAATGCAGTAAAACTCATCATGACATAAGTTTGGCCTAAACAAACATGGGTACCAGTACCAAAAACTAACCAATTTTTCTTTGCTTCATTTGCAGGAGATCCTTCAACCCATCTTTCTGGTATGAATTCATCAGGATTTTCATAAACTTCTGGATCATGTAATGCTGGATAAACTGATGGAATAATCATTGCACCCTTTGGAACTGTATAACTTTCAGTAATTGGATATGCCTTCTTTGCAACATATGGAACCATAATAACCGGTGGTCTATATCTCAAAGTTTCTTTGACAACCATATTTGTGTATGTCATTTGATCAATTAATTCTGGAGTTAATGGTTGATGTGGGTTACCATTTCTAATTCTTAATTGTTCTTCTCTAATTTTGGTTGCAATTTCCGGTCTATCTGCAATTAATTGGAACAACCAACAACATAATGATGACGATGCATCTTGTGAGGCAAATAGAAATGTAAAAATAGCTTCTGAAATTTCCCTGTTTGAAAATAATCTAACTTTTGTCTTAATTTCTTCCTCTTCATTTAATTCAACTTGTCCATTTGATTTATACATTGATAAAATCCATTCATCCATAACACAATTTGGTTTTTTACCTTTTAATAATGCATCTTTTGACATTTGTGCACACACTTCAAAAATTTTCATAGATTGATCTGCAATGACTTTACCATACCAAGTTTTAGTATATGGAATAATGATTGGGAAATTAACTAGTTCTAATGCAGCAGTAACTTTATAATAATTATCAGCAATCATTTTAATTTGATCTTCAGTAATATAGTCACCACAGAAAGTTCTTAAAGAGATTGCACACATATATTCTCTAAATTCTGGAAAGAAAACTTGTGGTTTACCATCAGAAATTTTAACAAATCTTTCTAAATATTCATCCATAACTTTTTCTTGTTCAGGAATGTAAATTTCTAATGCTTTTTTAGTAAATAAAGGATTTAAACCTTTTCTATAATCAACATGTGCTTTACCATCAAGGAAAACCCAATTTGTTGGTCTTAAAATTTTAACCGCAACATCAACAACACAAGGTTTAACAAAAGAAGGAGATTGAAAAATTTTTCTTGCTAATGTTGTATCAGATGCAATAACAACAAATTTATGGAAAATTGAAACACATGATAATGGACCCGAATTCCATTTAGATACATATTCATCAAATTTTGGATCTAAACTTTCTAAGAATGGACCAATAATTGGCCACATTTTATACTTTGGACCAGTAATTGAACCTTTATTTAATTGGTAAGAAACTTGATCATATGTAATGGTAATTACAATTATAGAAACTAAAATTTGTAACCAAGAAATTGATTGAAATTTAGACAATAAACTAGAATTTTCTTCAACGAATGATGATGTGCTATTTAATGCATCTTTGATATTTGCACTAACAGCTTCCATGATAGTGGATTAGATATGGTCAAATTCAAAAATAAGACCAAAAAAAAGATTAACCAAACAGAAAGGTTGAAATTAAAATTTATCATATTGCATGTTTAAATTTGAAAACAGAGAACAGAAAACAAAGTATCAAGAACAGACCACGCGAAACTGTCGGAACGATACATACGAGCGATACGATGAAATATTATGCGAGAAATACGAGCACAATTTTGTTATACGAGTTATACGAATTGAGACTTTATGAGAGCTATATGACGAGAACAAACTTGTTATTTTCTAATTCAACATTAAACCAAAGCATTGTTAATATGATTGTAAATATCAATTCAAATGTGTAAGCAATTGTTGCAGTTTGGGCAGTTACACTAAAAACATACGCTCCAAATATAATTATTGAAAACAGTATAGTGAGTAAGCCAATTGTAATATAGTAAATATTTTTCAATTTTCTATCATTAATTGTAAATGTTGATAATATTGACCATGATAAAGATAATAAGAAAATACCTAAGTATTGAACATAAATTATATCTGACAACCAGTCTGTTGGTGTATTACCAATTAATGAATAAATACTTGAAGTTTCAACGTCATATAATAGCATTTCAAAGATCAAAATTAAACAAATTGTTTTAATTACATTTGATTTTTTGTTGTTATTTTTAAAATCATCTAACCAAGCACCTGCTGAAAATAACATCAAATTATAAATGATCCAAATTGATGTCAACGTTGTTGCAACCAATGAAATTAAATTTGTTAATGGTACAAAAAATGAATCAGTTGTATAACCAAATTTATTCAAAAATAAATAGTTTAATGAAGTTGATAAATATACTAAACCATAACACCAGTAAAATAAAACAAATTTATATTGAATTGTAAATTTTTTGAGTTTCAAATTATCAATTGAAATTGAAGTTTTGCCACTGTTTTGAATCTTTCTATAAATTAAGAATGATAATATAGTTGCAATTAAAAAGTGAATAATTGCAAATCCGACAGAGGTAAACATTCTACTGAAATCAGAAATTAATAGGTTACCATATGATTGGATCCAATCAACTTCAACTAAAACTGAATCATTATCAGGATCATCAGGGAGTTCAGAAGTTAAAAACATAACACAATAAATACCAGATTTATCTAACTCATAAATATGATCAAGCTCATCAGTTGTTGATAACATAAAACTTTCAATTGGATAAGAAAACAAATTGGAATCAATTAATTCAGCCAGTGAAGACTTTTTCAAATTAATGTCATCAGGTTCGTGATCGCAAAATTTTTCGGATAAAGCAAATTCATCGCAAACTTTATAATAAGGATTCAAACCAATTGTGACTTTCTTCATGTCATCACCACCCATGATTAAAGTATAAATATCAATTTTTCTATCAAGATTTTCAGTTTTAGGAAAATGGATTTTAATTTTAGGATCTTGAATATGAAACCATTTTTGAATTGAATATTCAGAGTTTGAAACATAAGCACATGTCTGTAATACTTTATTATTGGTAATTGAATAGAAGTCAGTTAATGCAAAGGATGGTGATAGTGCAAAACAAAAAATAAACAAGTATGCGTATATCTTAGCCAACATATTATGATGTGTTTGAAAGAAGGTTACCAAAGTCCAAAATTGGATACTAAAAATATAATATGTGTCGAAATCATGTTGAGAAACTTGAACATGAAAAAAGAAAAAAAGAAAAAAAAAGAAAAAAAGAAAAAAAAGAAATAAAAGAAAAACTCGAAACTCAAAACTCAATACTCAATACTCAAAACTCAAAACTGAAAAATCTTCGTACATATAATTCATTTACATATAAATGTTTACATCATTATCTGAAATATGATTATTCTAATATGGAGTCAGATATATAAATAGATTATAGAGAAAAACAGAAGTGCAAATATATATGAATCAATATGTATGTGTACCTATTTAAAAGCAAAGTAAACAACAGCGACAATTGCAATTAAACCACCAGCGATAAGAAGGGCAGAACTGTCTTTTGAAGCACCAGAGGCAACTTTAGAAGTTGATTTCTTAACACCACCTACAAGTTCACCAATGTATAAACCTTGTAAAATTTCAATAGCATCTTCAGAGTGTCCAATATCATCAAAAGCTTCTGTTGAATCTTGACCTGCGCAATCGAGTATGACTTCTTCACCACCTGGGTGTTCGTCAAGATACGCAGTGACATCGTAGACCTTGCCGTTGTGGATGATCCAAATGTCGTCTCTGGTGTTGTGTTCTGAGACCTGTTCTGCTGTGTATTGGGTGGACATTGTGTGGTACAAAGAGGAAGAGATAACAACGACAATAGCAGAGACGCCAGAAATCTACAAGACGTATCTTCAACATTTAAGTCTAATCTTATTAATGAGCGAATGTTGATTTGTTGGACTCGATTACTTTTTCGGGAAACGTTTCGCGTGTGGCGTCGGCCGACGCGGGGGTTTTTTTTTTACTTTTTTTCTTTTTTTTCATATTTTTTTTTCAGTTCACATCGGAATTTTTTTTAATCTTTTTTTTTTCTGAAATTTTTCATTTACATATTCACCTAACACATATATCATCACCCACAATGGCACGTCCCGTTTCCAAGTCCAAGGTTGCAAAGACTGCAAAAGCAGTCTCCAAGAGTTCCAATGCTGCTAAGTCTGCAAAAATAGAAAAAAAAATACAAGAAGAAACCGTTCAAGAAGAAGATTTTCAATTACCTTCAGATTCTGATGATGATGATGAAAATGATAATGAGTCTAATGAATCAGATGATGATGAATTCAACAAAGATGGTGAAAATAACGATATTAAAATACATGATGATATAGTAGATTCTAAATCCTCAACTGTTTCAACTTCTAATAAATCAGGTCACACAATCATAAAACCATCAACTGAATCAAAAACAACCGTTGACACCAAATCAACCAAAAGAGGTGTTATTTATGTTGGTAGATTACCACAAGGTTTTGAAGAGAAAGAATTAAAACAATATTTTCAACAATTTGGTGGAATTACAAGACTAAGATTATCAAGAAATAAAAAAAGTGGTAAATCTAAACATTATGCATTTATTGAATTTAAAGATCTTGAAGTTGCTAAAATTGCAGCTGAAACCATGAACAACTATTTATTAATGGGACATTTGTTAAAAGTTTCATTATTAAGTGGTGATAAAATTAATGAAAATTTATTCAAAGGTGCAAATACTAAATTCAAGATTATACCTTATGCTAAAATCAATCAAGCAAACTTTGAAAAGAAGAAGAGTTTAAATGATTGGGAAAATCTTAATAATAAACATATTAAAAACTTAAAGAATAAACAAGATTCTTTAATTGAATCAGGTATTGATTATAACATCAATGATTTATAATTTTATAATCCTTCTACATAGTAAACTTATAATTGTGTAAAGTCTCAAATGCAAAAGCGAAAACAAAAAAAAAATAAACAGTATTAGAAATATAATATATAGTAGTAATTTTTGGACATACAATTTGTTTTGTAAATAAGTATGAGAATTAATGATTACAAATTCATTTTATGTTCCAGTTCCCCACGTAGACTTGAAATTTTAAAACAAATTGGGTTCAATCCAGTTGTTCAAAAATCAAATTTTAAAGAAGACTTAAATAAATCTAACTACAGCGATCCTGTTGATTATGTTAGGGAAACATCCTACTACAAGCTACTTGACATTTTTGAGAACATTTCACATGATAGTCCATTGCTTTTGTTATCTGCGGATACTGTAATTTTAAGTGGTGAAAAGATTTTAGAAAAGCCGATAAATTTTGAAAATAATGTCAAAATGCTGAAAACATTAAGGGAGAGTCAGAATAATGGCGAATTAATAAAAATTGTTACTTGTTGCACATTATGTAAAGTTATCGAGGGGATTATAACCACAAAAAAGTTTGAATGTATAACAGAAATCAAATTAATTGATAATATAACCGATGAATTTATCATTGAGTATTGTAAATCAGGTGAAGGTTTTGACGTTGCTGGTGGATTTAAAATTCAAGGATTTGGTGCTATATTGTTTAAAGAAATTAAGGGAGATTATTATAATTGTGTTGGATTACCTGCGAGTTTAGTGTATAAGGAAATAAAAAATATGATAAATAGTTAGGCAGTTTTATAGTTATATAATGGTATATATATACAAGAACAAATATATCTTTAAACAGAAGGGAGTGGTGATAAAAGTGCAACTAAGTTTGGTTTGTTGGTAGTTGAAGCCCAACCGAGGTAAATAACAAATGGTAACCAACCGTAATGGGTGATAGTTTGAGCAGTTTCGAAAACTCTGGTGAATCTTTCCTTGGATTCTTCGGAGAGGTTGAGGCCGGCCATTGTGAATATGTGTATTGTGAAAGAAACAAGCACGAAAGAAAGAACCTTCATACTATACAAGTTCAGCTTGAACCAAAGCTTCCAGCAAAGTGGAAAACATGTCGAGAGGCCAAATGGGAAGCGCGACGACCGACGCAACAAAGTTATCAGATTATCCCACCGCCTTCTTCGGTCGCATCTCTTCCTTGCGAATTTGATTTGATCAAATTCGTCTGTTATTACCATGGTTGTTATCCTTTTCCTCTTTTTTCTTTGACTTTTTATAGTCTATATCCTTTCATCCACAACAGCTTATTATGTCTGCCATTCTTCTTGCTAGAGCTCGTCCCGTGTTGCGTCTTGCTGCTAGGACTCCACTCTCTCTTAGATTCTATGCATCTAAGTTTCCAGAACATACGGTCATCAACATGCCGGCACTTTCACCAACTATGACTGAAGGTAACTTAATCAAGTGGCACAAGGCTATTGGTGATCAATTGGCTCCTGGTGAATCGATTGCTGAGGTTGAAACCGACAAGGCTTCAATGGATTTTGAATTCCAAGAGGACGGCTATTTAGCTAAAATTTTAGTCAATGATGGTACCAATAATATCCCTGTTAATAAACCTATTGCAGTTTACGTTGAAGATAAGGCTGATGTTGCAGCTTTTGAATCCTTTACTGCTGCTGATGCTGGTGATGCTGATGCTACACCTGCACCTGCGCCTGCGCCTGCTGCATCTGCTACACCTGCTGCGGCTGAATCAGCTCCTTCATCTAAACCAAAATCTACACCAACTCCATCATCCACAGATAGAATCATTGCATCTCCTTTGGCAAAGAAAATTGCTCTTGAAAAGGGTATTTCATTAAAGGGTGTTCAAGGTAGTGGTCCACATGGTAGAATCACTGCTAAGGATGTTGAAAATATCAAACCTGCACCAGCTCCAGCACCCGTTGCAGCTTCAGCTACCGCACCAGCTCCAACTTCTGCTGCAGCATATACTGACATTCCATTGACCAATATGAGAAAGGTTATTTCAAAGAGATTAACATCTTCCAAACAGACTGCTCCGGAATATATAGTTTCATCTTCAATCTCTGTTTCAAAATTATTAAAACTAAGAAAATCTCTCAACGCCTCAAGTAATGGTGAATATAAATTAACCATTAATGATTTATTAGTTAAAGCGATTTCAAAGGCAGCTTTGAGAGTTCCAGAATCTAATTCTTATTATTTAGAAAATGAAGATGTTATTAGACAATTTAATAATGTTGATATTTCAATTGCTGTTTCAACTCCAACTGGCTTAATTACTCCAATTGTTAAGAATGCTGATACCAAAGGTTTAAAATCTATTTCTCTTGAAATTAAAGAGTTAGGTAAGAAAGCAAAGGAAAATAAACTCAAACCAGAAGAATTCCAAGGTGGTACAATCACAATTTCTAACTTAGGTATGAATCACGCAGTCTCGATGTTCACTTCCATCTTAAACCCACCACAATCTGTAATTTTAGCCGTTGGTACCGTTGAAAAGAAGGCTGTTCCAGATAAGGCAAACCAATTTGGTTTCGTATTTGATGATGTTATGACAATTACTGGTACTTTTGATCATCGTACAATCGATGGTGCAAAGGGTGGTGATTTCATGAGAGAATTAAAGACTATTGTTGAAAATCCTTTAGAAATGTTATTATAACATTGTAATGGTTCTTTGTAATTAAAAACGTATGTAGTTATTTAATTAATAGTTGTTAGTTTACAATAATATTATTATGAATTTTTTATTTTTGCGAATTTTATTTTTGTAGTTTTTCTTATATTTTTTTTTTGATTTGATTTCAGAAAAATTAAAAATTTTGTGGATATCTGTTGGACATGAATAGATACCTACACTATCTTGGTAAACTTTCTATTCGTATCTTTTGTGTTGAAATATTACACATTTAACCATGGACGATGCAACATTTGCCATTTTTATGTTTGGAGTTACTTCCATTGTGATGATATCTTTATTAGTGCTCTCTTACATAATTTCGACTTATGTACTCAATGATGATGACATAAATTCAGTTCAGAACAATTTACCAAATAATTTGAAAATTAATTTTGATAATTTTAGTAGAATACAAATGAATGATATATCCTTATTTGAAAATTTATCAAATGATGAAAAAATAACTTACATTTTATCAATTGCATATTGTAAACTTAATAAATCAGTTTTAATTCCAAATGAATTAAATTCAAATAAGATTACAACTGAAAGTTTGTTAATCAGAGATAGGGGTATAAATTCTTTCCATTTTAATGATTACTATGATCAAATTCAACCATTGGTTGATCAATTAAAAAACGATTTGAATGATAATGTTGATGAGAATACTGTATTATTAAACAATTCATCTGTTGAAGATAATTTTCAAAGTAACAATCTATTAGCAATTTTGGAATCATTAAATTATCAATCTTTATTACCAACAAAATTACCATATATAGTTGAAGATTTAATTGAAATTAATTTCAATAAATTTCAAACTAATAATAAGTTTTCTTATTCAACAATACTTAATTTACCGATTCCAATTGTCAATAGGAAACAAAACACAACATATTTTGAATGTAAATTGTTGAAATTTGACAAGTCCTCAACATTAGTTTCATTGGGTTTATCGAATGACTCAAAATACCCAAATTTTCAATTACCTGGTTATTTACCATATTCTTTTGCAATTGAATCATCAGGTAATTTGAGACTAACCACAAGCTCATCAACAACTTTGATTCCAGAAAACAATAGTAATGATCAATTGATTGTTTTACCACAACTAAATGAAGGTGATGTCATTGGGTTGGGTTATAAATCAATTTCGGGTACGATATTTTTAACTCATAATGGTAAACTAATTTATGAAATGATTAAGTATTTTAAATTTCAATTATTTCCAGTTGTTGGATATAAATCAATTACTGGCGATTCTACAGAATGTAAAATTAATGTTAATTTGGGACAAATAGGTTTTGTTTATATTGAAGCAAACGTTAAAAAATTGGGATTTTGTGAAAATAAAAATGACGGTTTGATTGGTGCACCACCAATTTACAATAAAGTTAACCTAACAAACGAAATATTATTGGCAAAGGGTGATGATATACCACCAAACTATTCAAATAATGGTAATAGTAATGGCAATGCTAATGATTCTTTTTTTGGTCCAATTGTTGGTAGTTCAAAAGATAATGAAAAGGATGTTTTAAAATTAGAACATAAAAATTTGATGTGTAATACAAAAGGTTCAACCCCAGAAAGTGAACCACCAAGTTACATAAGTGAGAAGGGGGTTGGCGATTCACTAAATGATGAAGAATATGAACAGCTAGTTTCACCAGATAATGATAATAATAACAATAACGAACATGAAAATAATAATCAAACTACGCAGTCATCTTCTAATTTAGAAAATAATGACGAACTAGAATTATCATCATCTTCAACTCCTCTTATTTCATCAAAGTTGAAAACATCATCGAAAGGAAAGAAAAATAGTAGAAAAACAAGCAAAAAGAAGAATAAAAAGAAGAATAAAACCGTCTTTTAATTACAACTTTTTGATTTCTTATCTTTTTCTCATATGTTTCTTTAGGAATTTGTATAAATAGCTCGCTCTCTACGATTTTAACTCCTTTAATGGCAATCTTTTAAGTATAAGGCCTGGTTTAACTTAAACTACACAAAGTAAAATTTACAAATCTGTATAAGCGTTAGTAAAAATAAACGGAATATAGTATAATTTGTTTTCAACGGGAATCTTTTTGACAATAGAGAAGAAAAAAACTAAAAATATTTAATTAAAAATATTGGTTGAACTTTCATTTTTGAGTTAGTTAATTATCCTTTTTTTCTTCCTTTGTTACAATATTATCTTGATTTTTCTTCTGATACTCTGACCATAATGAATCGTATTGTTTATTTAAAGTTTTAATGTCTAATTCTAGTTTAGAAATTTCATCAGTTAATTCAATGTTTTGTTCATCACTATTATTGCTCAAATCAACTAATGCTTGTTTATGTTTAGTTGTTGATTTTAATAGCATTATAATAAACCAAATGCAGACTTGAAATACAAAGATTGAACCTAAAATATATAAGTTTCTTTGAGAGTAGAATTTCTTTGATCTTAAATCCCAAATATTTGATTTATTAAATTCAAGTATTTCATCATGTTTGAAATTTAACATACCAAAGCCATTTTTCAATGAATCAACAAATAAAATTCCAATGATTACATCAATAAATGAAACTATGATTTTAAAATTGGAGTTTGCAAGCATTGTTTGATATTGTTGAATTAATAAATTTTGCAGTTTAGTTGGTAATGGTAGTAGTAATACACTGACAGTTACCATTTCTAAAACAGCAATTGTGAAAACTAAGGACATTTGAAGTGACATTGTTACGGTTTTTTGTAATTGTCGATTGTTAGCAGAACAAAGTTGTTTTTAAAATGAAGGTTTGACGGGAAAGGAGTGCAAATTCAATTTATTTATCCTCGGACACTAGCATTTCATTTTTTTTCATGCTGCGGTTACGCAATTTTTGTCTAGAATTTAAAACTCAAAATTTAAAATAGATTTCGGATTTTTGATTTTTGGTTTCTGCAATTTTTGAAATTCAATACGTTGTTTTTATTTAAATTTTCTTATATAAAAAACTACATAAAATTGCAAAAAAAAAAAAAGAATAAAAAAAAGAATAAAACTAAAAAACGAAAAAAAATATTGGAGGATTTGAAAGATTGGATAACAATTTAATTTAATGATTGAAATAATTGATCATTGAGAAAAAACACAAAACTTTTTTTATAACTTATTTTTTTTTTTTTTAATATTTTTAAATTTATTATTTGATTGAAATAACTTTTTTTTTTGTTTTTTTTTTCGATTTCTTTTTTGTGATTTTTATTTATTTTAATAGATTGAAAAAAAATAAACAGAAAGGAAAAAAAAAATCAGTTAAACAATGTGATAATAATTATAAACTTAACATGCAGTGGTTGCACAGTAGTTAAAATTATTATAGTGATTGTAATTATTGTAACTATAATTATAAACATTTGAATTATAATTATTATAATTTGGAGTATTATAAATCGAACTAACGTGATTTGTAGTCATAGTATTATTATTGTTATTAGTAGTGTTATTATTATTATTATTATTATTATTATTATTTGTATAACCATAATCAAAATTATAATTTAATGAAGAATTATCATTTGAATTAGTATAATAATTATAATAAGATAAATCATCGACATGATGAGGTTTCATTAAATTTGATTTATTATATAAATCATAATATTCATTCATATATTGAAAATCACTTGATGGAGAAATACCTGAATTATTATTAACTTGGAAAGGATTTTCAAATATTTGATTCGAAATTAAATTATCAGGTTGTTGTTGAATATGATTATAGAATATAGTACCAGATCTAGTATTATTATTATTAGTGATGATGATGTTGTTGTTGTGATAAAAGGGCGAAGAAGAAGCGGTTGAGATTGGAGTAATTGGTGTTTCAAATGATGAAGAATTATTTGAAATTGAATTAGTATTATTAATTGAATTTGCAATTAATTGAATATTTTTATTACACCAACTTGACCAACAACTTTCAACAGTGGAATAAGAAATTGTTTTAAATAATTGATAATTACAATCATTTAACCAATTTCTTTCTAATTTATTAATTTCAGATAAAGGCAAATTAGTTGCATCAGACCAAGATTTATTTCTAAAAGTTTTATCATCATTAAATTTATTTGATAAAATTAATGAAACAATTAGAATCTTATAAATATCATCTTCATTTTCAAGAATTATATTTGGATTAGATTTTAATAAATTATCATCCATTTTACTTGAAATATAATTGATTGCTAATAATAAAGTTGATTTTGGTAATCTTGTTGCAGATAAAACAGAGCTTAGACTTTTTTGAAAAGTTAAAGATGGATTTGATTTTTTTTTCAGTAAACCAAAAGTTACCCAAGACAAGAACTTGACCATTTGATCTAAATCGTAATCTAAAACTAAAGAAACGCCACCATTTGGTTGTTGTTGTTGTTGTTGTTGTTGTTGTTGTTGAGGTAAAGCATTTAAACCATTATTGATAAATGAGTTATTCATAGTATTATTGGTAATATGATAATTATTATTATTGTAAATATTACTATTGTAATACTTGTTATTAATATTGTTGTTGCTGTTGTTGTTGTTATTAATAATCATATTGTTGTTATTATTATTATTAAAGTCATAAGATTGACTATGGGAATGCTGGTGATGATTGTAATAGTTTTGATTTTGACCTTGATTTTGATTTTGATTTAACATTTGATAAGTGTTTAAAGCAAACATAACGGCAAGAAGTATACGACGACTTAATTAAAAGGTCGAAACAAATGGAAATAAGAGGGATTTGAAAAGGGGTGATTTGAGCTGTTGGACACCGGCTATAATACAAACAAAGACCTTAAATATGGTCTTTAGATAATATATTATATGTTAGCTGGGGTGTGTAGTGAACAGAAACAGTTGAAGAAGGGAAAGGACCAGAAAGAAAAAGTGACAGACAGAACACCAGGCTTGAGCAAACGCTGGAAAATGGCAAATGGCCAATTTTTCTTTCAGCAAAGCCAAATTTTTATTTTTTATTTTTCATGACGGAAAAAAAAATGATTTTTTGAGTTTTTTGTTCCCAAAACGGAAATAGGAAATAGGAAATAGCCCAATCGGAAAAAAATGGGTGTAATTATTGTCTTCATCTTGTAGCCCTTGATATCTAACGTATATTAAACATTAATGGATCTAAACAGATGTAATAAACGTGTAGATTAAAGTTAGCTATGTGTAAGGCTGCTTGAGTGTCTATAAGTATAGGGGTGAACCCCTCAACCGTCAACTGGCACACCTGATGTCGGCACGTCGATCGACGCTGATTCTGGTAAACCTCAGAATCCCACATGGGTGACTAATAGATATTTTATATTCTAATAAATATTCGGGCCAGTTTTCCAGAAGGGGGCGTGTTTTCTGTTTTTCCACTTCGCGCACGCGCGCCGCCTCGTTTCTGTTTTTGTTTTTCAGCACAATTGTCAGTTCACAAAAAAATAATTATTCCAAAATACACATGACACTATAAAACACTTAAAATATAATAGAGTAGCAACAACCCTTGCTAGCTGGTCTAACCACCGAAACCGTAAAGGGTTCTACCTTGTCTCTTTAATGCATAGACAACGTCTAAAGAAGTGACGGTCTTTCTCTTTGCATGTTCAGTATAGGTAACCGCGTCTCTGATAACGTTTTCTAGGAAGGTCTTTAAGACAGCTCTGACTTCTTCGTAGATCAAAGCTGAAATTCTCTTAACACCACCTCTTCTAGCCAATCTTCTGATTGCTGGCTTGGTAATACCTTGAATGTTATCTCTGAGAATCTTTCTGTGTCTCTTTGCACCACCTTTACCTAGACCTTTACCACCTTTTCCTCTACCTGACATATTGACTGATTATTTGTTGATTTATTTAAAGTTGGATTGACTGGATGATCAATTCGGTGGCAAAAAAGAACACAACAAGCCCAACATCTCCTCCTCTACCCAGTGGCAACTCCTGTCCTTTTAACTGAGAAACGAGAAATTGGAAATGAGAAATGGTGGGGACCGAAAAATACTGGGAGCGCAGTCCTGCGTTTACTCTCTGCGCGAGTAAATATCAGACCGGCCCAGCTTTTACTCGCGCCGTGTGTAAATATCAGGCTGCGCACTCCATGGTTTTCTAATATTTTTTTTTTCCACTTTTTTGTATTCATTTATATAAAAACAACATTCGCCCTCGTAGTTATTGTACCATCCTTCTCAATTTTCCTTTTTCTTCTTATCATTACACAAAAATGGCTAGAACTAAACAAACTGCAAGAAAATCTACCGGTGGTAAGGCACCAAGAAAACAATTAGCATCCAAGGCTGCAAGAAAATCAGCACCAGCTTCTGGTGGTGTTAAGAAACCTCACAGATATAAGCCAGGTACCGTTGCTTTAAGAGAAATTAGAAGATTCCAAAAATCTACTGAATTATTAATTAGAAAATTACCTTTCCAAAGATTAGTTAGAGAAATTGCTCAAGATTTCAAGACTGATTTAAGATTCCAATCTTCTGCTATCGGTGCTTTACAAGAATCTGTTGAAGCTTACCTTGTTTCATTATTTGAAGATACTAACTTATGTGCAATTCACGCTAAGAGAGTTACCATCCAAAAGAAGGATATCCAATTAGCAAGAAGATTGAGAGGTGAAAGATCCTAAGTTGGTTTCTTAATCTAGCTCTTTCTTTTTAATTATGTAGTTTATCTGGTGTATATTGTTTTATTTTATCAATTATCTTAAGTATTAGTTCTTTTTTTTTATAATAATTAAATGAAATAAAAAGTAAATAAATGAATAAAAATGAAAAATGGGTTTCATTTTAAAACTTACTGTTTTCTGTTATACACTTTCGCGAATCTTTTCAGCCTGTAGAATGTTTTTTTTTGTTTTTCCACTTCCGAAAATCGTTTCTGAACATTCTGAACACGATTAATGTTTTTGTTGATGGATGGATATTCACTATAGCTTACATGTTTTCTTTTTTTGATTCTTCTTGTTCCTTAACTCACTCTCTCCAACTAACCTACCCATGTATATCACTCCTGAAAAAGAACTTTACACCATTATTCAACAATTTTATTCTGGTAAATTCAGTGATATAATTTCCCTTGATTTAGAAGTTGAATTTGATTTCTCCAATGTTTTATACAATATTGAAGCTAACTTCTATAAAATTCGTTCTTTAATTATAATTAATGACTTAAATAATGCTTCATCTGCATTATCGAAATTAAACAATTTAATTGTTAAAAACAGTGAAAATAATTCACTTGATGACAAAACTTCAAATTTACTATTATTAGATATTAATGTTTTGCACTCTTACATTGAATTTAAACAATCAAATAAAATAGATACAGATTTATTAGATTCAATTGATGATACCATACCTTCTCTATCTTTAATCTATAAAAAGATCATTCAATCAGATTTATCAATATCTCCAGATTCCCCAGATTTAGATTTAGAATCTTTTATTTACTTACTCTTTCAAAACTCTTCATCAAATGAAATCTCAAATTCTGTCTACAAATCTTTAGTTAATTTAAAATCTCATTATAATGATTCAATTATTTTAGATTTTGCAATTGCTTGGTCCGGTTTGTCGAAACCAACTTCTTCAAATTATGATGAATCTTTAAAAACTACTAAATCTTCATTTTATTTCTTTGATGAATTATCTTCAAGCTCAAATACTGAATCTTCAAAAAATCTAATCAATTTATTAGTTGCAAATTTAAAATTGGGCAATTTACCCGAATCTTTCGAATGTTTAGAAAAACTAAATGCATTAAATGATTTATCAAGTCATTCATCATGGAACTATTCTTTATTAATTAATAAAATCGCAATTGCTTCAATAAATTTACAAAATGATGAGCGTATCGAATTAATTAACAAAATTAAAAATGAATATCCAAATTCAGTCTACGTTAATGATTTAAATGAAAAGGAACAATTATTTGAATCAATTGTTGCTTCATATAATTAATCGATTTATATAATCATTTATATTAAATATATATATAAACGTACATATCCACATCTAAATCAATCCATTAGTACTTTCTCTCTGTAATTCTTCATCAGGGATTTCTTCTAATGTAATCTTCTTAGGAACGTTTGGAATCTTAGATTCATCCACTTTTGGTAATTTAACTTCTAACATACCATCTAAAAATTTTGCTTTAATTTTAGCATCTTCAATACCTGGGTATGATGGAATCTTAATGGTTCTTTCAAAATTTCCAAATCTTTGCTCACTAAGTTTTAAAATAAATGAATTTGCATCATCATCATCATCACTCAAATATTTATTCTTGGCTTCACCTTTGATGATTAATTCATTACTTGTTGGATGATAATCAATATCAACAAATTCTTTACTAACTCCTGGTAATGAAATCACAACAATATATTGACTTTGAAATTCATAAATATTAACAGGTGGTGAAAATGGTTTATTAGTTTTGGTTAATTGTGGTGCTGAAACTTTAACGTCTTCAACAGCAATTGGTTTTAAATGAGATTTAGCAGTTTCACCTTCCGTTTTATGAACATTTAATAATGGAACAGTTGATTGCTTTCTAAGTAATGGAATTGGTTCAGGTGTTGCTTCAACTTCTGGTTCTTCCTTCTTTCTTTCATCCTTAGAAATTTGTGATAAAATCTCTGCTAATCCTTCTCTTGTAAGAGGAGTTTCTTTTAATTCAATGGTTGGAACATCAGATTTTTGAACCGCTTCACTCCGTTCCACATCATCTCCTTTTGGTTCATCATAATTATCTTCCTTCTCTTCTTCTTCTTCTTCTTCTTCTTCGTCTTTGTCTTCGTCTTCTTCCTTGGTATCTTCATTGGAAGGTTTTTCTTCACCAGAACCACCACCTAATAACAGATTAATTAAATCAGTAGCATTAATTTCTTTCTTTGAGGTTTTGGACTCAACAGGTTTTTGCTCTTCAGCTCCACCAGAATATGGATATAAATTACCATATCTATCCATAATATACATTGGTTGAGATTTAGTAACTTTGGCTTTTGGTTGTTGTCTTTGACGTTTAAAAGTATATGGTGATTCGCCTTCATTATTTCTAAATGAAGATGCACTAATTGGTTTGCCAGGTCTTTCAAAATTTGAAGAAACAACCTTATCGGGATTGTAAGCACCGTATCTTCCTTGACCTAAACCACCAATTGGATATCCAAAAAAGGAGGGGTAATCAACATCAGGTTGCTCGTCATAATCAATTTCTTCATCATCATTACCGTTTGTTGCATTTGATGGTTGTTTTGATTGAACATATCTTGCAACATTGGGTCTTGAATATTTTGCAAATGGTGATTGATAAGCATATTCATCATTGTCATCAAAATAAGCATAAGATGGATGAGGTTTGTTTGGTGCAACTTTAGGATAACTTTGTGGGGTAGCATAATTGGTGTTACTTTTTAAAAATTTATCAAGTGGTGAAGTTCTTGTAGGATAATCACGACGAGAACGTGCATTAGTATCAAAATATCTACCGTAACCAGGGATTTCTACTTGTTCTTCCTCGTCGTCAACGTAGACATCGCTTGGAACATAGCCGGCATAACCCGGAGTAGGAGCAGCTTTTCTTTGCTGTTGAAGGGCTTGTTGGTAATCTAGCAGTTGTTGTAAAAACGGATCCATTTGGTTGCAATGATAAAACAAAGAGTAATTTATTTGCTTGTAGAAAGAAAGGAGGAAAGACACAAAAAAGGAAGGAAAGAGACGTTTTATAAAGAAACCACCCAGTGGCAACTTTGAACAAGGGCCGAATCATTCCAATTTTTGAGCCATCCCGAAAAAATTATATACCGCTCACGCCCTCAAATTTTGATTTCGGCTCTATTTCTGGAACCTTCCACCTGTTTCTTTCTGCTTACTGGGATGACTGTTTATATAGCTTATCACATATAACACACCACAATGGCCAAGGGCAAATATGATATCCCTTATTCAATGGCACCTGTGAAAAATGGCAGAAAGAAGAAATCCCGTTATTCTTCATACATAGATGAACAGGATACGTTTGTCACTAGAATTATGTCCTCACCAGCAAAAAAATTAGTTGCTTATATTATATTTTTCATGATCTTTGGTACTTGTTTAATCACTGCGTTAAGAAATAGTAGAAATTTGGAAGAAAAGGAGGAGTATGATTTGGATTTAGAACATTCATTTTCGAATTCAAGACCGCAAACTTTTATTGATGATTCAATAATAGATAATAGTAATAATAAGTTATTAAATGATGTTGATAATGATGATATTGATGATATTGATGAAATAGATATTCTCGATTCAGATGATGGGGAAGTTGCAAAATTAATTGATACACCATCTGAACAAAAATCGAGTTCTAAAAAAAAACAATTCAAATCGTCGGACGATGAATTTGATCAAGAATTAAAAGATTTAGTAGCTTCCGCAAATGAAAAATTAGGTAAGGGTAAAGCAAAGGAAATTAAAGGTTCCAAACGTAATAATGTACCTATACCTGACGATTCTGATTTAATCGATAAAATTGATGCAATTACGGCAAAAAAATCAACAGGCCGTCATAAAAATATCATTAAAGGTGAACCTTTAGAGTAATCAACTAATTTTATCTGTTTTATGTCGTTTCTGTTCAATTTTATAATTTATTAATGTTTTATAATATGTTTTTGTTTTCGTTTATTTGTTTTTTGTGTAATTACACAAGATAATTATTAATTAATTCCACGATCCTTAGCATCATCTCTTTCTTGCCATATATTTTTACCTGTACATGAACAAACGTATTTATCGTTTTCCCAAGCCCCTGCACTTCTAGCAATAACACCAACCATAGAATTGAAAAAAAGTTTGGTCATATCAACGCTAACCGTCATTGATCTACCAATTAAACTATCAATTCCTAATGGTACACTAACGAACTGCTGACATTTACCATTCTTATCACATGATATTTTAGGTAGCGTATAAATAGATGGCCCCGTACTCAAAGCACCGTTACTCAAATCACCTGTACTTCTAAAACTTGCAAAATATGATTGATTTGGTTCCATACCAGTTAATGTTAAATCGACAAAGGATTCGTCAATTTTTGTTTTGATTAACCTAACTAATCCATAAACATCTCTGTCAGGTTGATCTGCATTTGAATGTTGAAAATCTTCTAGAATACAAACAGCTGCTGAATTAGGTTTGCCTGTACCTCTTATAATTGCATCTCTACCAGTATTCTGAATTGATTCAATGATTTTAGATGGTGGAGTAGTTGCTTCAACTGAAACTATTTGCTTTGAGATATCACATTTAACGTTTTCAATACCTTCATTTTTCATGATTGCCTCAGTAACTGAATCTACGCATGACTGGCATGTAAGTGCAACGTTATAGACAGTCTCAAAACTTTGTACCATGGTTGGTTTAGTAAAGAAATAAAATCAGTGAAGTGAAATTTAATACAAATAACAATTAATAATCAAAAAAAAAACGTCTGACAAGGGAAATTTCAATCTGAGAGTGGAAAGTTTAAACATGATTTTAGATTTTCTGACTCAAACTTTCAACACTCGTTCAATCAGAGATTGTTGACTAATCAATATTTTTTTATTTCATTGTTTAATCCTCAAGCATCTCTAGATCAACCGTTTAATGAACTTCATACGATCATCCATAAGGACATTCAATCAAAAAAATCCGGTTTTTTATTATACATTTCAACGATCAATTAAATTTTTATCATGGATACCTGTACTTTATGTCATTTCAGAACATGTTACATATATTGGTATAGTTGATGGTATATCAATGAAACCAACTTTTAATCCAGATATTTCATTATCTAATGATAGGGTATTATTGTGGAAATTCAATGTTAAAAACATTGACAAATTAAAAGTAAACGATGTCGTATTCATAAAATCCCCTATTAATCCAAATCAAATTCATACAAAAAGAATCAAAGGTTTAGCCTTAGATTCAATAATACCCAGATATCCAGAAACAAGATCAAAAGTTCTAATACCTTTGAATCATATTTGGGTTGAAGGTGACAATATTCATTCAATTGATTCAAATACTTATGGTCCTGTATCAACTGGTATGGTTGTTGCAAAGGCGACTTGGATTATTTGGCCACTTAATAGATTTGGCCCTGTTCCAGAAAATGGGGGTAGAGAATGTAGGGAAAGACAATTACGCTATCCGGGACATGATTAATGTATTTAGGAAATTTTATAATTAATAATGATCATTAAGTAATTGACTAGTTTATATATAGAAATGAAATGGCAACAAAAAAAAATTATATATATGTAAAAAGAGACGATGTAGAGCGAGATTACAGTTGATTGTCATTAAGGTTATTTGTATAATGAAATTTAGAGATATAGTAAACAAATTCAATTACGTTTAATATTGGTTAATTTTCCTTAGACATGTTTTATTTAATGTTTACCTTTAGAAATTGGTGTATCATTGTGTTTTTGTTTATATTTACCAGAATAAATTGAAACATATTCAATTTCATCACTTTCAACATTTTCATCCACATTTGAAAAACTTGAATTATCATTTTGAAAAATTAATGATACTTTAGCACCATATTTGGCCTCTGACTTTTCTGGTGTTGTCAATAGTGGTGCACTTTTAAAACCTGAATGGTTAGAATAAGAAAATGTTGAAACTGTTTTACTTCTTGAATGGATTGTATTTCTTCTATTTACTGATGACAATCTCATATTTGGTATTTTAAATCCATCATTTTTATTATGTGAAAATGGGGTAGTTTGTGATCTTGTTCCAAAGATTAATTGATCTATTTTACCATTAACGATTGGAACTCTATCATTGAAGTCTCCATCTGCATTTATATCAACTTCATCAATATCTGAATCATCTTCAATATCAATCAGATGTTCTAGATCAACAGAATTGTTACCAAAACCACCAAAAATACCATCTTCCTTAGGCGCAAATATTGAGAATGATTCAGAATCATTACTCTGCTGTCTATTGCTATAAATACTGTTATTGTTGAAAACTTTTGAATTATTGCTATTAATAAAAAATCCACGTTTTGAAGGTCTTTGTTGTAAAGTTTGCCCAAATTCAAGTTTGTTAACTGAAGAAAAATCTAAAACCGAAGTAGAATTGGTACTCTTAATTGAGCTATGAGATGTCTTCCTACTCAAACTAACGCATGATGAGCTTCTAGAATTTTTTCTACTTAATTCTTTTTCTTTTCTAAATAAATCCATATTTCTATCACATTCTTCTTTATATAATGGATGATTCATACCAATATAGCTTAAAGATTTTTGAAATTTGATTTCAGAATCATAATAGTATTTATAGCCACCTTCTAAAACTACAACATCAGGATAGTACAAATTTGGATAAAATTCACCTGATAAGTGTCTATCAAATGAACGTAATTGTTTTGCCTTTGTTGGACCTCTAACTGAAGAAAATTCACAGTGAAATATAATTAATTTTCTATTTAATGAATTGAATTCCAATGGTGATTGATCTAAAATATTATCCGGGAAAAATGCGTCTTCTAGTTCATCAAATGATGATATATTGATTGCATTAGCAATATGACCACCATCATATTCAAACTTAAATCTACAATCCACAATAATTAAATCATCAAAACATTGACAAAATTTATTATTCGGTAATGTATGTTTATTATTAAATTCATTCAATATTCTTTTAAATTCTAAAACACTAATACTTGGAATTTTTGAATTTTTATTCATTGTAAAACTAATTGGATTATTATTTAAAACCGAATTACCAGCGAACTCATCATCATCACTACTAACGCTTAAACCATTTATATTGGAAGTTAACTGATCAGTTTCAAAATTAGAATTTTTATTAGTGGTTGAAAATTGCACTAAAGATTGATGGCGTTGTAACTGTTTAATCCTTGATTTTAGATGTTCCTTGTTTAATACTTTATTTTGAATGGGAGAACCAAAATCCATTAAATTATCAATATTTGAGTTATCATTGTTATTATCATAGTCATGAGTATTATTATGATTTTCATCATTTTCATCGTATGACATGTTTGAAAGATTAATATGATCTTCATCACTTGAATAATAAGAATCATTATCATTATCACTTCTAGTTGGTGTTGATTGAATTGAAGTAGAAGAAAATGTGAAATTGTTGTTTAAAAAGTGATTAGAGTTTCTAGACATTGAATTTTCATTTGAAAATGCAAAGATTGAATCTATACTTGTTTTAGTTGACAATGATTTGAAAAGTGAATTTTTAGACGATATCGAAGAGCTTGATTTTTTATGTTTCAAAGAGATTTTACTTCCAGCTATACTATTACTTTGAGACTTATTTCGATTATGATTGTGACTGTGATTATGATTATGAGAATATGAGTTTATAGCTTGACTACCACTTCTAGTATGAGAATTATTGTGACTGTGAAAGGAATTTGAAGGAGTAGTCGAAACAGATTGATTTAAAGATTTGAACACATTGGAAGTAGATTTTTTCCTTAGATGCTTCTTAATCGAAGAATTTCTTGATATCGGGCTATTGCAACCACTAAAAGTTAGAGATTTTTGTAATGCGTTGTGGGGTATATTATTCTCTTTATTGGAAACACTTTTAGTAGAAAAGTTGATACTTTCATTTACTTTATAGTTACTGTTGACATTGGTATTGCTGTTGTTATTCTTATTATTATTGATTTTGTTTTTGTTATTGTTATTGTTATTGTTATTGTTATTGTTATTGTTATTGTTATTGTTATTGTTATTGTTATTGTTATTGTTATTGTTATTGTTACTGGTAACATTGTGATTTGTACTTTGAGATAATGGTCTTTTTAAAGCATTATGAAAGTTTGAACTGAAGGAATGGGATCTTACTGAAGCTTTATAAGTAGGGGATTCTAGATATGAATTAAAAGTTTTATTTGGAGGAGATGATTGAGTTATATCCAGCATAATGATGTAAAACGAATGAAATGTGACGAAAGGGGATGAACTGGGATAGGCTGAGATGATGTCAAAGAATCGTGTTTCAACTAAGGAAGAAGAAGAAAAACAGAATAAAAAAGACACAGTTGACAATAATTGGTTATGTCTATAACGGATTGAAGTGTGCACGAAATGTTAACGAGATATTTGTGTCAACTATACAAAATACTAGATACTGTGCAAGTGATGTGATGTGATGTGATTTGATTTGATTTGAAGAATTATAAATTATACGCTAGCGTTTAACTTTTTCAGTTATTTTTGCTTTTTGCAGCCTTTTTCGCTTTGCTGTTTTTTCCTTTTTTCGTTCCTCGGCGTCACCGATCTTTTTACGGTGGCTATTGTTGACGGCTCGTCGTGAGTACTGGGTAGTATAAGAGGGTTTTTTGGAGAGTGGACGGGAGAAAGGCGTAGAATTGCTGGTTTGGGGGCACAAGCGGTTTCTGCGTAAGCAAATATAGCGGATTCCACAGACGCTCTTCGTGGGTTGATGTTTGAAAGTTAAAAGATGAAACAACAACAGAGTCCGTGGGTGTTTCAGAAACAACCATCAGCTAGGGCTGAGATTAAAGCATTGGGCAGTACATTTGGCAGCCTTTGCCCAATGGGGAAAGAAGCTTTGATCTCCGCGGCTGATGCACGTGGTGTTGACGTTTTCCCGTTTTGGGCACGCGTGTTGTGTTGTGTATTGTGTGGTGTATTGTTCTCCCATTGGTTCTCTGCATGTTATCTTCTCAAAACAGTACGTATTATATATATTATATATTACACAGCTCTATTCACCTGCTGCTACAAGACTTTGCAAGATATCTTCGTAATGTCCGTGGGTTGCGTTGTTGGCACGACGGAGCAACTTTTCCGCTTCTGCATAACTCGTCTCCTGTTCTTCACTGTCTAACTCTTGTAAGTTGCCATACGTGATCAAAGCTTCAGCTTCATTCACCCAGGTTCTAGGATCTTCTTCGTCATGCGTTTCATGGAGATGTTTGATAGCCTTGTCAACTAATCTCAATCCTTCCTTACGTGCATTCTCAACCATTTCAACTATTTCCTTATCTTCTTCTTCTTCTTCTTCTTCTTCTTTTTCTTTTTCTCCCTCCTCTTCCTCTTTTTCTTCACGATCATACTTGTAACTGTTAAAAAATGCAATAGGTTCTTCCGCTTCCATTAAATAACTTTGTCCTAATTTTTCATAAACACTTCTTTTAATTTTTTTATCAACTTCATCCCCCATTAATTTCTTATACTTGATCATATTATCTCTCCAAAATATATTGTAAGAATCATCATTTTGAATTTCGTATAATGGATGGTCTTCAGATATTTCGAAATCTTCTTCATCGAGTACATCTTGTGCATTTTCAACACCTTGCTCTTTACTATTCTTCATGTTCTTTCCTTCATATTCTTTTGCTTCCTCTAATTCCTCTTCTTCGTCATCACTATCAACAACTTCTGTCATCTTGTTACCAAACTTATCAATAATATCCAATAAATCATCAAAAGTGTTTAAAATTTCAAGAATCCATTCTTCATTGAAAATCTTAACATCTTTTCTCTTCTCACATTCTTTAATCGTTGATTCCCATATTTGGGTAAAATCTTTGAACATATTATTCAACCCTTTAAAATCTTCAACCTTTGAATCAATTGTCATTTGTCCAATAAATTCAATTGCAATTTTATTCAAAATAATATTACATTTTGCATAATTTAATACGATATTATCATCCCCATATTTATTGAAACCTTCATCAATTCTATCTAATGCATTTTCAATCCATTCTTTAACTTCTTCGTCTGGTTTAAATTTAGCAATATCACTTAATGCTAATGAGTAAATACAATAAAATTTATCATTCAATTTGATTTCTTCGTTACCACCATTTTCAACACAGTTTCTCAAAATTCTATCACATTCATTAATTATACCATTAAGAATTAATTCGTTATTTTTTTCACCATCTGTCCATGTTTCCCAAAGTCCGATTAACTGTGATAATGGATCATCAGGATTAACCTCATTTGATAGTTCAACTGTTAATAATTGTTCATTTGAGTCATCACTTTTATCAAGTGGTGTTGCCTCTTCTCCAAGTTTTTGTTTCTTTGATTTCAATTTACCTAATCCTAACTTTCTTTTAGACATGATGATTATTGATTTTTAAAAAAAAAGCACTGAATAACTAACTAATCAGTTAAATAAATCATGTCATTTAATTTTCAAAATATTATTCATTATAAAAATTGAAAATCGAGAAAAAAAATGAAAAAATAAAAAATGCATGCAGAAAATTTAATGTCATATGATTTCCCTTTTGGGAAACTACACAAACTTTACTCTCCATTGGATCTATTAATACAGAATACATATTTTCAACATACTTGGTGATATTTCGTAACGAGTACATAATCATTGCTAATTATTTAATCAATGTCACGATTTTCTCTAAATCTACATTTTCATCAATCGAAACGCCTGTTTCAATAATTCTAAACTCCTCATCATCATTTAATTTTGTATAAACATCACAAGCCCAACCAGTTATAATTAAACCCGGTGGTCTACTTTCAATTTTTCCACAAACATCAACTAAGTTACCTAGCCTTGTTCTAATAACTCTTTCGTCGCCACAACTTGCCCTTTCAACTATCGCAACTGGTAACTCCTTTGGCCATTGTTTTTCATCAATTAAAATTGGTAAAATATCAACTATTCTTTTAATACTCATTAAATATATAACTGTTCTTTTTGGCTCAAACATTGGTAAATTATCAGGTATTTTACCATGTCTACCAACACCGGTACAAATCATAACTTGATCAGCAACACCTCTATGAGTTGTTGGTATACCAGCATTTGCAGTTGCAACAAATGCACTTGATAAACCACATAACACATTAACTTTATATCCATGTTTTTGGAAAAATAAATATTCTTCACCACCTCTACCGAAAATATAAGGATCACCTTGTTTTAATCTAACAACATTAAGACCTTTCTCTAAAGATGATAAACCGATTTTTAATAATTCATCTTGTGCATTATCTGCATTACCTGGAAATTTTCTAGCAATGAAAATTTCAACAGATTTTGGAATTAAATCTAAAATTTCTTGTGGGACTAATTTATCAGCTAAAATTAAATCAGCTTCATAAATTGAATTTAATGCCCCAATTGTTAAGTTTGAAATTGAACCCGGACCTGAACCAATCAAAGAAATTGTACCCCTTTTATTTGAAGGTGAAGATGAATTGATGCTTATTTCATTTAAATCATCATTCAATTTATCAATTGATATTTTACCTAATTCATTTAACGGATAATAATCAATAATTTGAGATAACCATTTTAATTTTTCTCTTGAATTTAAAATTTCATCACTTTTAGAATTAATTAATTTTCTTACATTTGAAACATTTTCAATAATTTCATTAATGTTTGGTGGAATTGATTTTATAATTTCTCTTTTTAATCTTGAAGACATTTTACAACCTTGTAGATTTGTCGTTATACCAATTTGTAAATTGTCATTATTATAAGTAGATAATAAAGTAAAAGTTGAATATTTAGAAGAATTGAAAGTATTTATTGGAATTCTATTTTCAATACAAACATTGAAAATTGATTCTATTAAAGTATCATTATGATTTAAATTTAGTAAAAACACTCTGTCAATTATATTTTTAACTTTTAATCTACCTAAAGTTAACAAATCATCAATTTGAAAATCTCTATTAAGAACAGTTAAGTTGTTACTCAATTCTTGATTTTCTAATGTTAAAGATTTGATTATTTCATCATATTTAATGAAAGGATTTATTAAAATAACGTAATTAGGATTTGAATTAAGTGATAAATTCAACTTATTAATTAAGTTTTTGGAAATGGTAGTGGATTGATCAACCAAAAGAATGGCTTCATCAAATGTGTTGAGTTGTGCAAGAATTTTCATTAAAAAATGGGGAATTGTGAAAAAAAAAACAATCTATTCAAAAGGTGATGAAGTTGAAGGATAAAAAATTTATGATCTATCAAGTGAAAAATTCTGACCATTAAACGGGTTCTGATTGAAAATTGAAAATGGAAAAAAATTGATAAGCCGGAACTGTGGCGTTTTTTGGTGTACAAGTTGCAACTGCACGTGATCTAAATTTTTATATTTTTATTTTTACATTTTTTCTATTTTTTTCCGGAAGCGTCGGAGACGGAGAGGGTAGAAAACAGTTTGAGCCGCTTGGAAGTCGATACTCGTTTCTCGTTTGTTAGTTCTTTTCCGGCTCCGGTGGAAACGGCATCGCTGTTTAATGATGTTTTGAGTTGTTTTTGGGTCGTTTTGTGTCGTTTTGTGTCGCTTTGTGTCGTTTATTGTCGTTGCCAGTGACCTTCATAATTATTGATTGTCTACTTGCCAATTTTTTAATTGTTTAAGCTCTAAACCCTTGCCACTTTTTATGCATCCCTCTATTCTGTTTCCGGTTGTTCCTTCTTTCCTTAACCTTGCGTTCCGGCTTCCATCATATCCGTTATGTTGTTTTATCTCAATTGTTTTAATTTAGCTGTATAAATAGCATGTATTTCCACCCTACTTCCCTCTTGTTGTTTGTATTTATGAATTAAAACCAACAAACCTATTGTTAACTACAGTACTTTATTAAAATGTCCAAATTTTTCCTTTACATTCTTGCTATTTTATTCCCACCAATTGCAGTCTACTCAGTTGAAGGTACCAATAAGACTTTCTGGATTAACTTCTTCCTATGCTGTTGTATTTGGATTCCTGGTATTTTACACGGTTTATACGTCGTTTCAAAATCTGATGAGAAATAAGTGAATTACTAGTTGCTGTTTGCTACTTGCCAATATACAGATTCCATACATGTCTAACTTTATTTAATGTAATGTTTACCCTATATAGTTAATTAATTTATAATTTATAATGTCTAATATAATTCCTTTATTGAAATAAATTTTGTAAACTAGTTCTACTTTAATCGTACGACGAGTATCGATGATCATCGCAAAAAAATTCCGAGAAAATAAACTAGTACACATATTATATTCGTGTATTCGCTTAATTATGCTTTAAAAATTATACAATTTTATACACAAAATTTACATAAAACAGATGTCTCTGCGCCATTCGATTTGATATATATTACCAATTGAATATCTTTAAATTATTAGAATGGAAAATCATTTAATTAAAATTAACTAATAATGAAAAAACTTTATTTTGTTAAATTTTTAATTGGGAATATAATTAATTGAAAATAAGTAATAGGGAAAAACCTTTGTAAGTGAGGTCAAATTGAGAAAACTTGAGATATTATTTGGTTTGGTTTTGTTTTTAATTTTTTTAAATTATTTTATATAAATCAGATATGAAGAGCATCAATTGATTGGCCTAACTATTTACAATAATAAACGTTCAGAAAGAGCTCCATGCATCCTCCCATGCTCGCCAGTGGCTATTACATTAATTAACCAAGTACCATTGGTGTTTGCTTCCAACATCTTCACAGGCACTTCAGTTGAATTATTGCAGCCTATTAATATCAAATATGCTGTACCTTGTGTGATGTCCTCAACCATCACTGGTTGATAAACGTACGTGCTGTCAGAGTTCGTGAATCTAATAACATCATTAGACCGTTTAACGATGATAGTGTCTCCGAGGTCCGTGACATCAATAACTAACCCGTGTATACCGCCTATCTCTAAGGTTGTTAAAGATTGGTGGGCAACACCATCTTTTTTTCACCAGCCCGTTACTTTGCCCAAAGCTGCCAGGCCTAGCATCCACTGCCAACAGCACGTCCTACCGCATAGTGACCGGATTGAGTATAAGATCTATCCCAGACATTCAGCATGGTTGTCGTTTCCAGTGCGATACCGGCGGTCAAGACCATTACAGATTGTGGTTTCATCAACTGGATGGTGTGAGTTGCCCAGTCATATAAACTTATAAATCAATAACAGCTATGACAGCCGCTAGAAGTGTCAAGCCGAAAATGAGTGCAACCTTAACCGGGAACACCATTGATCTGTATATTTTTTCTTATGCTCGATCGGTAGAGGCTGACCTGATGTTCAATTATTGTAGAATAACGTTCAAAGAATTGTAAAGGGTGGAGATTCAAGGCATGATTTATTTTGATTCTAGAGCTGTACCTTTCTAGCATGATGGCCACTTTTTTTTGTATCATGTTGGTGAACGATCCCGCCGTTTTTGGCCGGCGATTGGACGATCGCCAAACTTCGTGCAGCTCTAGCAGAAATCAGAAATCATGTTACACAAAGAGCGAACTGCAAGTAAGTTTTCACCTTTATCTTTCTAACTTGATCCGTGACAAAACACTCGTGACTACTACTTTATATAACTCGGATATTTCCTTATTGTAAATCAGCGCTTGAATGTACCCAGTAACCGGTAGAAGGTAGAGTCTGCGAAATAGGTTTGTAACCAGATAAAACTCAAAAGTCAAAATCACGCCTAGACATTTACGAACTATGATTTAATATTTAATTTACATATGTTGCCATAACCTCATGTGATTCGATGATGGAAAATTTTAATTCCAATTTAATTAATTGCTAATCTCTTATCTTTTCTTTTATCGCTGCATACCCGTAAACCGTAAACACGACTCATTTCTGTTTAAATACTAAATACTAAATGCTAAATACGTAACCCAATCCTTTGTTTTTCTATTTTGTTGTATCACATCTTGCTTTGTCCTACTAATTTACTTGTTTTCTTTTCTTTACTTCTTCTTCTTCTGTTCTCTTCTTCTTCTTCTTCTTCTTCTTCTTCTTCTTCTTTTCTCTTCTTCTTCTTCTCTTCTTTGTTCTTCTTAATAATTCTATATATATAAATCTAATACTCAAAAATGGCTGCTAATAAATGGTTTGCAATTGCTGCGTGTTGTATCGTTCCACCTCTAGCGGTTTACATGTGTGAAGGTTTTGGCACGGCATTCCTTGTCAATTGTGGTTTCTGTTGTTGTATTTGGTTCCCTGGTGTTTTACATGCTTTGCATATTGTTGGTAAGAATAAATTCAAAGGTGGAGAAGAATTTGAAGATGAAAAATAATTTACTCTTAAGTTTTACCCATTTTCAATTATTAGCTACAATTCCATGATAATATCCTAGTGTTTACAGACTATTTGTGTGTCGATCTTATTTACTTATACTTAGTTTACAAGTCAATTAATATTTATAATGTAATATTTATAATTTAATATTCAATACTTAATCTTTCATTTAACTTTTTAAGCTTTTTAGCATTTCTTGATTATTTATTTTATTATCAGCTATATACAAAACTATATCATTATAAGAAAAATCCAATTTTATTTAATCAAATTGTGGAACTAACATATCCATAACTGGAGATTGAATTAAAAAGACACCAGCAACAAATAAAACAACATTTAAACCAATCTTACCTGCTGGAGAACTGAAAAAACCTGGTTCGGTGGATGGCTTGTCTTGTGGCATAGAGAGACTGTTCATTTTTGTGTATTGGTATGATATTGTTATATACCAGTTTCTAAAGATTCAGAACTAATGTAAAATATGAACAAATTCTCGAAATGGGCGACAAACTATGAAAGAAATGAAGAACTCGGTGGCAACAGTTTGAAGAAAAATTGCGACGGTCGTCGTAATTACAATATAAAATATAAAATACAACAAATACTTCTGTGCACCTTCAACTTTTCAAATTCCAACTTTTTTTTCTCTCTTTTCCAACTTTTCAACATGAAATGAACAATCTCAATACATTTTAATGATAAATAATTAATAAAAAATATCTTCATCTTTGGATAAATAAAGCTATATCAATAATGTTAGCATTTACACATGTACCTCTTGCTGTTTCATCTACAGCTAAACATTCCATTAAGTGTTTTTCCACTTTTTCCCCGGCTTTAGCTCCAAAAAATAAAAAAGATGTTGAAGCAAAAAAAGCTTTGGAAAAAAAACAAGAACGTAGAGAAGCGGTAAAGAAGTTAGAAGCAAAAAAACCAGCAAGTTCGAATCCTTTGTTTATGTCAATTGCTGATGCACTTAAATATTTAAGAGCAAGTGAAGTTGGTAGAACGATTAATGAAACTTCAATTACTGTTCAAACACCAATATTAAAAGATCGTGGTGTTGCTCCAATACAAGGTGCTGTTAGATTACCGAAACCTTTAAAGGAAACCAAAATTTTATGTATTACAAATGATGAAGTTAAAATTCAACAAGCTTTAGATAATGGTGCTGCACACGCTGCTGATTCGAAAATTATTGATGAAATTGCAAATGGTAATTTAAATGTTGAACAATTTGATAAAGTTTTAGCAACTCCAGAAATAGAACCTTTATTAAGAAAAGTAAGTAAGATCTTAGGTCCAAAAGGTTTAATGCCAAATGTTAAAAGAGGTACAGTTTCCGAAGATTTGAATAATTTAATACTTTCAACTTTGGGTACTCAACCATTTAGAGAAAGAAATAACTATGTTGCTTTAACTATTGGTAAATGTAATTTTACTGACGCTGAAGTTTTAAATAATATATTGGCTACTTCAAATGCTCTTAAAGAAAGTATCAAAAATACAAAATCTAAAAAACCAATTATTATGGGACAATCGATTTTAAGTTCAACCCATGGTCCAGGTATTGTTATTAACTTCTGATTTTTTGAATTTGAAGTTCTTGTAAATATATGTAAAAAAAACGTTAAAATAGAGTTTTATAAGTTATATCAATATAACCAGTTCGTTATAAAAAAACGTAAATGATGTTACAAACCATTTTATACATCATTCATATCATTTATGTACTTCTTTTGCTTCAAATTATTGCAAAAGATGGTATCATTTGATATGCACTCTGTCTTATGCATGAAAGCAACGAAACTGGTATTTGTTTCGTTTAACATTGCGTGAACTCTTCAGTTAGCTGATAATTTAATAAACCTACAGCAACAAAACTGTGATTAAATTCAAAGCGATGCACCATCCTTGCTCATTTTATCAGCAGTAACTTGAATTAAACGTTCATGAGTATAGCAACAAGTCGGTTCTTATGTAAAGTTTTTTTCCTTGAATTGCTTTATTTGTGTAATTGTTAATCAGGTTTTCATATTCAAGGTCTGGAAATAAACATAGTCTTATAATTAATTCAGAATGTACATTAAACTTGATTTCCTTTATTGTACTTGATAGTTTATTAAAATTTATAATGCATATAGATTCAATTTCGTCGATTTTTATAAAAAATTCAATTTGCTTCATTCCCCTAAAATCTAAAAAATTACAGTATTCAGAATCAACTGTTTCATCACTTACATTAATAACTAATTTTTCAATACTTGGAAATGTTTTAATCGTTTCTTTACATGAGTAAGCGATAGTTCCTTTAATGAATTTAAAAACTTAATGTTATTCAATTTTGAACTATTATCACTAAAATGCGTCTCGATTTCAGGTTTTCTTAAATTGTTTAACATTGTGTTATCTCTAAACCATTCAGTGAAATAGGAAACTTCACTAGCAATCATCAAACTCTCTACATTATTGTATGTCAAAAAACTATCATTAACAAATTTGACAATTTTTTCTGAAAATTCTAAACATACAAACTTAAAGTCACTAATTTCAAATTCGTTTATGAAAGAAATCTAATTTTTTGAAAAAAATTAAGTCTATTTGTTCATTCACCGGGAAAATAATTAATATTAAAATAATGTGACATGTGGTATTTCTTTTGTGTATATCAAATTGGTTAAGGAATGATTCTAAAATATATATAGCATTTCTTTGAAAGTATGTAGTGACAGTTTAGAAAAATTTATAATCAATTTGAAAATTGATATTATCCAAAAAAAATCATCAAATACATGAAAAGCATGGTCGTAGATTTCATAAAATAAGATAAAAGCATGACGTATTTCAATTTCAAATTTAAATGAAACTTGGATATCCTCGGGATAATCATGTTTAATGTTATCTAGAATGTAATACAATTCTTCCTCAGCAACATGGAATTTTTTAATGATAAAACAAAACTTATAATGAGTACCACTTTTTGGAGGATTATTATAATTGAAGATTTTTATATTAATACATTTAACAGTTTTGCCATAATTTTGAAATTTCTTTGAAGATACGGGAACTCCATCCACTGATAAGCGATTAATTGATGTTTCATTGTTCGTTAGCATATTCTCAAACTGATTCCAAAAAACAATGGCATTTGAGGTACACTATCATAATTTTTGTCAGTACAATATAAATCTTTTTGATTATTTATCATTACATTCATATCTTTCATATTTATAAAAAGTTTGAAATTATTATCATCGATGAACAATTGAATAATTCAGAGTTTTTGAATACTAACTTTGAAATATTAACTGAAACATAACTTCATAGCTTATCAAGTAAAGCGTCTAGTTTATAATGAATCGACATTGTTTTTTTTGTGTTTCATAGCAAAAAAAAATTAAAGGAGACTCTTCATTTGAGGAACCGTTAAAGCTTTTATAAGATGATTGTTTTAACGCGTATTTGCAATTTTCATGGACACTTGTTCAAATAGAAGATCTGGGTTGATTTTTCTCTTTTTTATCCCAACAAGAGTAGTTTCATATAATTAACTATGACTGAAAAGAAGGAAGGTATTTCCAAAGAAGAAGGCCTGGAAGATTTGCAGAAAATGGAACAATTGCAGTCAACCAAAAATCGATTTTTGATTATAATAGTATTACTACTAACATCAATTATAATTGGATTCCCATCTTGGATTTTAACAACATCAGTTGAAAGATCTACACTACCCATTGAAGAAATGAATGGGTTACACGACTTGTATTTAAATAATATTGAATATCAAATTCCAGTGGAGTTAATTGAATTACCAAATACACTAGATGAACTAGTTGATGAAGCTCAAAACTTACTGAATTCAAAATTGAAAGATTCAAATGTTAAAATTAAATTGTTTAAAGGAGGTGACTTGTTAAAAAACGGAACTAGCAATTATAAATTAAAACTAATTATGAATGAAGACGAAGATAAACTCGTAATTAGTCCAAATAAAGATAAACTAATTAAATTGTTTATTACACCAAATGTCATTAAAAATGGGTTTGTGAGTGATTTAATTTCAAGAGTTTTAACAGACAGTATATTTGACTCAGAGATAGATAATAAACCAAATAACAACATTATTAGATTTCCTTTTAATAATGACTATAAAATCAGTATCAATTTTTTACATTCAAATAATAAAATGTTGAATTCTAATGAGTTAATCAAGAGCACAATCAAGAATTTTCAAAATTTTATTCAGGTTCTTAAACCCTTTGCAAATTTTACAATTGAGTTTCAAGAATTATGGTATGAAACAAGAATAAAAACTAATGGAGAATTTCAAAGAGACAATAAAACATTTATTAAAGATGCAAGTATGTTTATTGATTATTCAGATTGGGGTCTAGATCAAGACGTGGAATTGAATCCTGTTATTAATTTGAACTTGTATTTACCAGATAACGAAGAACTCATTATTGAGAATTCAAGTAAAAACTCATTTATAATACCACAATGGGGTGGTGTGGTGATTCACAACGAAAATGAAGAATTGGATTATTATAAGCTGAATGAAATCTTTGATATATTTGCATTTCAAATATTGAAATTAATTGGCATTGATACAGATTCTAACAGATCAATATTTTATAGAGTTGATGAAATGATTAGAACTCAAACTATTAGTAATATAAAGGAAAGTTTAAAAAATTACGAAAGTTTAATCAAATTAAGTAATCAACTAGAGACAATTACAATTCCACTACAAACAGTGAATGAAATTGAAGAATCCATCAACGAAGTGAAGAAAACCATGGATAACTTGAAACAATGGAACTGGCTAGAAGCATATAAATGTTCAATTATATCTTTAAAACTGTCTAACAAAGCATTCTTCCACAAGGATATGGTTCAACAAGCATATTTCCCTGAAGAACATAAAATGGCTGTATATTCTCCCCTACTGGGTCCTTTTGTGACCATATGCGTTCTTGCCCTTGTCAGAGGTGTGAAAGAACTAAGAAAGTAAAGTTTGTGTAACTTATAGAATAGCTTAACCACTCTGGAACAAGATGGAATCCCAAAACATGTTGAAATGTTTCACAATTTCTTGTTTATTATTGGTCTAGATGGTCCGCCTAGATGGTCCGCCTGAATTCTAGATTGATATACGTTTATTTTCAGTAGGCGGACAAAAAACCTTTTAGACCGACCGACAGACGGGCGAGAGTTGCAACTCTAATTATTTTTCATTCCTGAAACCTGAAACTGAAAAACAGAAAACTGCAGATGAAATGATTTTCCGAATTTTGAAGTGCTACAGCAGTTTGAGTACTTTCGGGCCACGGCCTGCATCCTTTCTTAACTGTTTTAGCATACTTTGTTTTGATCATATCAATCATCATGATACTTGGAAATAGAAACAGGACGTTGCTATTGCAACTTACTGCTATTATCATTGTGTTAATGGTAATTTATAATTTTGCATCTTCCGTTCCTTTCTCAAATAAGCCATCTTTTCTCACCAATGAACAGAAAGTTCAGGGGAACTCTAAAGACAATAATTTTGTAACTAGTACCCAAGGTGAAAGCGACAGATCTGATGCTTTATGTTCAATTGATGGTATTGAATTAGGTACCGATCCAGTAAAGGGTAGAAATCTTTTAATTGATAGTTATAAACGTCAGAATGCAACTATTATGACCTTATGTCAAGAAGGTGATTTAAAGGGGGTCATTGAAACTGTACGAAAATTAGAAGATAGATTCAATAAAAACTATCATTATGATTGGGTTTTTTTAAATGATGTTGACTATAGTGAAGATTTTAAGTCTCAAGTTACAAAATTTGTTTCGGGTAAAGCAAGATTTGGTGTTATTCCAAAGGAGCATTGGTCATACCCGGCATTTATAGATCAAGACAAAGCAAAGGAAGAAAGACAGAAGATGAAAGACGATGGAGTTATTTATGGTGGTTCTGAATCATATAGACATATGTGTAGATTCAATTCGGGATTTTTCTACAAACATTCAATCATGGAAGAGTACAAATACTATTGGAGAGTTGAACCACATGTGGAATTTAGTTGTGATATTAATTATGATCCATTCAAATATATGGTTGATAATAATAAAACATATGGTTTCACAATTACAATTCATGAGTTTTTACGTACTATTGAAACATTATGGGATACAACAAGGGAATTCATAGACTTGCATGAAAACTATTTACATTCAAACAATTTGATGGATTTCATTTCGAATGATAACGGTAAAACATATAATTTATGTCATTTCTGGTCTAATTTTGAAATCGCAGATATGGATTTTTGGAGATCGAAAGAGTATGATGATTATTTTGAATTTTTGGATAAATCTGGTGGATTTTTTTATGAAAGATGGGGAGATGCACCAGTACATTCAATTGCTGTTTCATTATTTCTTGATAAAGAAAAAGTGCATTTTTTCAGAAATATTGGATACCAACACGGAGTTTATCAAATGTGTCCGACGGAGGATGAACTTTATGATACAAACAGATGTTTTTGTGAAAAGAAAAATGATTTTACATTTGATGGTTATGCATGTGGTAAAGAACTTTTCAATGCAATGGGCTGGAAAAAGCCCAAGAATTGGGAAAAGTATGCAGATTAGTTTCTGGAACTTTATCTCTTTGTCTGCGCTTTCTGGTACACTCCATATAAGTTAGCATCAAAAACAGTATATAAAACTGCCGTATGTACAATAATAATAAACAATAAACAATAAACAGTACCAGACATCCGAAAAAGAAAAGCCGCGTTTTCGTGTCTGGGATGAAAACTGAACACTGAAAATCGATCTGCAGACAATAGTGCTCCGCTCTCTTTCCGGTTTGTTCTGTGTACTATAGTTTTTGGCATTTTGCCGGTTTGTTCTTTTGCATCTTTGACATTACCCTTTGTCTATTTGCTTACAACTAGCTGTCATCCTTCTTTACGTTGCCATGTTGTTGAGAAGAACTCGATCTTTGGCAGTATATATCGGACTGGTGGTCTTCATCTCCGTTATTTCGGTCTCCCTTCATAAATCATCACACAAATCAGAAACTGTCAATATTAGCTCAATGATCGACCTTAAAAACAGTCTTTTTGCTGATTTCCAGAATTCAAATAATAATAATGAAGACATCAGTGGGGAAAATCTCGTTGGTGCTGGTGATCGAAATGGTGAAACTAAAAAAATTGAAAACACAGTTGAGTCTAACGAGTCTGATCAGTACAAGGAGCAAATTGAAGTTGAGCAGTTTTTAGATAAAACTTTAGATATTGCAGAAGATGAAGAATCCATGGAAAAAATCAAATTAAAGGAAGATATATCCAAAATGACAGATGAAGAGATTAGAGAACAGTTGTCGTTAATTAAAGAACAACAACAGGAAAAGGAACGTTTACAAAATGCAGAATCACCTGATAATACTCACAGACTTTCACCTAATGCGCCAGAAGAAACTCAAGGTACGTTGCTCAATAATATTGATTTAATTCGTAAAGATAATCCACCTGATAATCAGCCATGGACTCAATATGAGATTGACAGAATTATACCAGCTAACTATGTTAGCGAAATTAAGAGAGAAAATGCAACATTGTTAACACTTTGTAGAAATTCTGAGCTTTATGAAATTTTGGATTCAATTCAACAATTAGAAAATAGATTCAATAAGGATTTCCATTATGATTGGGTTTTCTTGAATGATGAACCATTTACTGAAGAATTTATATCACTAACATCAAATATGATTAGCGGTAGAACAAGATATGGTTTGATTCCTAAAAAACATTGGTCTTATCCAACATATATTGATCAAAATAGAGCAAGAGAGATTAGAGAAAGTAGGAAGTGGTCAATGATCACATATGGTAGTAGTGAATCGTATAGACATATGTGTCGATACAATTCCATATTTTTCTATAAGCATCCAATAATGGAAGAATATCAATATTATTGGAGAGTTGAACCTCATGTTAAGTTTGCATGTGATATAATTGAAGATCCCTTTACATTTTTAAGGGTTAATAAAAAAAAATATGGTTTCACAATTTCAATGAAAGAATTACCAAATACAATTGAGACATTATGGAAAACCACTAAACTTTACTTTAAAAAGTTAGAAAAAAATTATTTTAGTTGGGGTAATGAAAATGAAAATGAAAACTTGTTAAAATTTATTAGCGATAATAAGGGTGAAACATACAATTTATGTCATTATTGGACCAATTTTGAAATTGCGAATTTAGATATTTATAGAAATGACATATATGAAGGATATGTTGATCATTTAGATCATGCGGGTGGATTCTTTTATGAAAGATGGGGGGATGCACCAGTTCATTCGATTATATTCAGCTTGATATTGAAAAAAGAGGAAATATTTATGTTTCAAAATATTAGTTATGAGCATACAGTTGCCAAAACATGTCCATTGAATTTTGAATTTAGAAAAAAGGCAAGGTGTGTTTGTGATCCAAATGATAATTGGGTTTTAAGAAGTGAGAGTAGTTGTAATTTGAAATTTTTAGAAGTAGGATCGGTTGAAAAACCTATTGAACTTGAAGAAGTTTTGAAGAACATTAATGATAAAAAGGCGGCCGATGAACGTCTAAGGGTTCAACAGCGGAAACTGAGAATGGAAACTGCGAGAAGACAGGCTGAAGTCAGACGTAAAAAGGCCGAAGAGCGGAGAAAATCTCGTTTGGAGGCACAGAAAACGAAAAAGGAAGGCCGGGGGAAGGCCGATAAACAGTCTGGGCAATAGACTGGCGCTCCGGGATAGCCGGTGTATTTACATATACCTAAAATAACCTGTGTAGAGTAACTAAAACACGAACATTCAGCAACATCACTACTGTACCCAATAAGGAAACGCCGCAATGACAAAAACAAGTATTCATGTTGCGGCCGATCGACGCAGTTCTAAATTTAGCCGTTTTTTCTTCTTTTTTGTGTTATGTTTTTTGTTTTGTTTTGTTTTGTTTTCGCTTTTCGCTGAGAACTGGAAACGGAAGAAAAGAAAAGGAAAAGGAAGTTGATTTGTTTGAAGCTGGCTAGTTTTTTTCATCAGTTGTTCGTTTCTTCTCCCTTATGTTCTTTTGTCCTCCCATAGCAAACCACTCGCTTCTCTCTCGTTACCTATCTAATCAGAATGCTTTCATACGTTTCCCTTGCCGTTATCCTTGCCGCTTATGTCGCTCCATCCGCTGCAACCCCACCAGCGTGCTTATTAGCTTGTGCTGCAAATGTCGTCAAATCTTCATCAACTTGTAACCAATTAAATGAAATCAGCTGTGTTTGTTCCTCTGAATATTCAACTATGCAATCATGTCTTGAGTCTTCATGTCCAGAGGGTACTTCTGACGCTGCTTTATCTGCTTTCAATAGTGTTTGTTCGGATGCAGGTGTTGATGCATCATCCTCATCCACTTCTTCTTCTTCTGCTTCTGCCTCTGCCTCTGCTTCTGCTTCTTCTTCTTCTTCTTCAGCTGAACCATCCTCATCATCATCCTCATCCTCTGTTGAACCAACTACCTCTTCATCTTCCTCTGTTGAAACTTCATCCTCAGTTGAACCAACTACCTCTTCATCTATCGAACCAACCACTTCCTCAGTTGAACCAACTACTTCTTCAGTTGAACCAACCACCTCTTCATCTGTCGAATCAACCACTTCCTCAGTTGAACCAACTACTTCTTCAACTTTAACCACCGCAACATCATCATCATCAACCTCTTCCTTCTCCTCCACAACATCTATTTCTATTCCTGTTGTTTCATCTGGTAACATGGCTGGATCTCTTCAATTTAATGGTGTATTAGGTGTTGCTGCTCTTGCTGCTGTTAATTTACTTTAATTAGTTTACTAGAATATATTTATTAATTTTCCATGTTAAAAGTCTACAACTTTAAAAATGCATATAGAGAATTTTCAAAAACCTAAAATCATATATATTTAGCCCCTTGTACTTATATATATGTTATACCCTTCTTTTTCTGTTTCCTTTTAATTTAAATAAAATACTATTTAGTCATTCAATCATTATTTTGATTTTAATTTGAAATTTGAAATTTAAAATTTAGAACTTTGATCTAAATGCGAGACCAAGAAAAAAATCCAATGTTTCATTTTTTCAAGTTCTCAAAACTCCCTTGTACATAAATTACAAAGTGTAAACAAACCTTCTTATTGTTGTATCTTCATACATTCTTTACTACATCTTCTTTATTTTTTTTATTCTTGTCATAACACCGCTTTGCTAGATTTTTAACACTTGAAAAATGCTTGGAATGTTACCTTTAGAAGAATATGTTGCTAATTATGATTCAATACTTGAAGATAAACCTTTTCAGTTTGGTAATATGAAAGGTAGAGTTTTAAATAAATCAAAATTCTTTAATGATCATTCTGACTATGAAGTTCTTTTAAGAAATAGTATACCTGATAAGTACAATTCATACTTTTATTTTCCTAATAACGATTCGGAAATTGAACAAGGTAGATCTTCGATTAAAGAGAATGTTAATACCAATCGTTATAAGAATAATAATATCAATAACAATAATAAATTAAATTTAAGTCCAATTAAAAATAATTCTGATAACATTAACAGCAGTATAAAAGATAGTGAAGTTTTATTCAAAAAAAACTCTCCTTCCCTTCCAGAATATCTTCAAAAAGAGACTAAATCAACTGATACTGATTTTTCTTTGGATCTTGGTAACTTAGATTTATCTAATAATTATGATAGTTTCAACTTAAACAGAAAAACGCCATTTAATACCAAAATATTTACTGATTCAAGAAACGTTTCCCGAAAATCTTTTGATATAAATATTGATGATATTGATGATTTTTGTGAGCAAACTTTTAAAATCTTAAACAAAAGTAGTTTGGAAGATAAAGATGGTAAAGATTTAAATATAATGATTCAAACTTTAATTGAAAATTTAAAAGATTTGAAATCTGAAAATCATTCATTGAAATCAAATTCACATGAAATGAAGTTGATTGTTAATGATTTAAACAAATTAATAAGTTCTTATAAATCAAAATTAAAATCTTACTACCTTGAAAACAGAGTTTTAAAGTCAAAACTTAACAACACTTTGCAACAGAAATCAATGGTTCATAATAATAATAATAGTAATAATGAAGCAAATGTTAATCAGTTAGAGGGTATTGATACCATTGGGGATATTGATGAACAGATAATGAAATTACAGAATAAAAGAGAAAAATTAATCCACGCTAAATCTAAGAAACCGTTAGCTGATGTTAATTTATCTGAATTATCGGATAAAATTGTAAACAAGCTGTTTATTCAATTTCAAAATCATAAAAAGGAAAATCATTCAGAATCATCAAAACACACATCTAACAATAATAATCAAGATTGTCCATTTTGTGTTAAATCAAAAGAAAATGATTTATTTTCTACACTATTTCAAAACTCAAATAATAAGGAGTTATCTCAAGACCAAATGATAGAATTATTAGCAGAGCGTATAAAAGTAAAACTTAATACTCATGTTGATAATGAAGATGTTCCTGATATTTGGTAATAATTTGGAATAACATATTTCATGTTTTATTCTTTTTATGGGAGAGGTTTAAAGCATTTGTAAAATAATCTATGTAATACTAGTTAAGTTTCTTTAAGTAAACAAAGTGTCTATATAAAATAAAAATAACAAAATTCTTTATTTTTTACCCTTCTTCTTCTTGTTTTTCTTTTTGGAAACTGTTTCAGGTGCTATCTGCGTAGATGTCTCTGTTTTTGTTTCAACAATGGGAATAACTTCAGTCGAGTCAATACCTTTGACAACTTCATCTTTGGAAACATTTGATAATATTAAACTTAAACCATCTTCATCTTTACCCTGTATATTACAACCTCTTGGGCCTAATGCATTGCATAACTTGGAAAATTCTTTAATTTTATGAGTTTTGAAAACATGACAAATACCATGTTTTGGATCATATGTCTTGAATTTTATTATTGATTTGATTTCACCATCATCTTTCTTACAATGGGTATAGGTTATAGATATCGTTGTAGTTGATGGATTTGCCTTTAATAGAGACTCTGTAGAAGTAATATAAGTATCAATTTGCTTCAACTTCATTGTTATACTTGTTTTGTAATTAAGTCCTGTGATTGTAGTAGAAATGGCAACGGATTGTAAATTTGTAAGAAAACTGGAAACTAGAATTTAAGAATTGTTCAAACTCATGAAAAGTCAACGCACTCGGAAATACAATAAAAATGAGAAAATCGTTTTTACGACTCTTTCTAGTCTATATTTTAACTATTGACAATCACAATAAACTAAATAAAGAATATATAGTGTTCAAAATATATACATGTATAAACAGAACTAAAGAAACAATGTACAGTATGTTTAATTAATTTGAGAATCTAGCGATTCTGGAATTGTATAACCATTTTCTTTTAAAGATGATAAGATTCTTGGTAATTCGTTACCCAAATCTGTTCTAGCATTGCCTAAATCTTCCAATACTTCCTTCACGAATTCGTGATCATTGGATTTAATACCTTGCATTAACAGATAGTAGAAAGTATATTTGTTTGGTAATAATCTTGAATTGTTTGAATGGGCGTTGACGAGTGCTTTAATATCTGACATAAACTTTCTCATTCTTTCAGTATCATTTTTGATTGTATAACCCTTTAAGATTGAATTATACAAAATTGCACTTGGTAAAATACCATTCTTTAATGCTTTGTTATAATAGTATAATGCATTATCCATATCACCTACATTTGAAAATGATGTAATAATACCAGTATATGCAACTTGATTTAATTTCATTCCAGCATCTTCCATACCTTGTAGAATTGAAAAACCTAAATCAACTGTTGAATCATTTTTTAACAAATTAGTCGCAACTACTAGTAAAGCAACTTCGTTGAACTTAACTTCATGCGAATTCATGATCTTAATAATGTTAAAAATTTTTGATAAAACTTCATCCTTTGATAAATCAGAATTTCTAGCATTTTTCATTAATAGGTCAATAATGGTTGTCCAGGATGCAACATCTGGTTTAATATTTTCATATTTTGATGATAACAAATTATCTAATAATTCATTTGCTTCAGTAAATTTCTTATCATAAACTAATCTACCTAATAATTTATTGTAAATTTCAATTGTTGGAACAAATGAAGTATCCTTTTGATAAATATAAAACAGTTGTAATGCTTCAATGTATTTTTTAGAAGACAATAAATATTCAATCATTGTATTTTTTAAAGTTGAATCATATAATTTTGGTTTATGTTCCCTCAAATCAACAAGAATCTCCTTTGCCTTTTCTGCTTTACCTGATTTGAGCAGATATTGAAGATAAATTGCATAAGATTCAGAATTTGGGCTAATACTACTATTTAATAATTTCCAAACTGATTCAACTTTATTTTGTGAATTTGGAATTGAAATATGCGTAAATGAGTTTAGTAGTTGATTCCATATGGAAATATTAACAGGAATTTCATGTTCACAAGCAAATTTCCAAAGTTCAATACCTCTTGAGTATAACTTTACATTATTTAAATATTTCATGTAATGAGCGATTGTATCTGGTTGAATTTCAGTTTCTTTACCTTTGTATGCTTCTAAATTTTTTTTGATGGAATTTTCTAAAAATCCAATTTTACCATCAACTGATGCGATTCTTATACCTTTCAGGCTTTTTTCTGAATTAATATCAAAATTTAAATTCGAAAAATCGGAATACGACGATAAAATAATTTTAGAATCTTCAAAAGGTAATGATAATTTTGATTTCACAAATCTATCAAATTCTGGATACGAAACTAGTTCTGAATCACCAAAAATAAGTTTAATAAACTCTGGATCAATTTTACTCTCGTTGTTTTGAATTAATGATGCTAAATACGATGCTAAACCATATAAATGGTATTCATTTTTCATTGATGACGCTTTTCCGAGTGGTAGAAAAATGTTTGTGGTTTCTTTGAAAATTTTTGCATTTTCAATCCAAAATGTTAATGCATTAAGGTATTTTTTTTCTTCAATGAGCATTTGGATATATCTATTGAAATGAGAAGCATGAAGAAGATTATTATCAATCAACAAAGTGATAACTTCTTTTAATAAAATTGAAGATGGAACTTGAACGTTACTGTTTTTTTTAATACGTAAAGTTTTGGTTAAAAGTTTGTTACCAACACCAATCATGACCTTGTAAGAACTTGATAAGTCACGTTCTGATGCCTTTTGGAAAACCTGTTGAAGTTTTTCAAAATATGGTGAAAATTCAACAAAATCTGTTTCTAAAACATTGTTTAAATTGTTCATAAAATAACTGGAATATCTTCTAGGAGTTAAGTCTTTATTTTTGTTGGCTTCAGCTCTATTGTTAAATGGTTTTAGAGTATCAACAGGACTTCCAATTGTTGTGGTGGACTGTAACCTTAAGCATGTTCTATCAACACATACTTTGGAAACAGGTGACAAGACTTTATTTGCTGCTACTCTGGTTGAAACAACACGCAAAGATCTAGATAACATTGCTACCGTCTTTATATTTTGTGATCCCGAACAAGTTTCTGCAATAAACGGCAGATGGTAGAAAAGTCGTCGAATTTTGAAGCGTGAATTTTTCATTTTTCATTTTTCATTTTTCATTTTTCCTCTCAATTCATTTTTTTTCTTTTTTCTCTTTTTCAAGTCTCAAGTTCACTTTTACGCAGACTGAGGAAATTATTCCAAACCTTGCCACAATGACACTAAAAGTTATTCAGGTTTTTTTGTCGTTTGTAGAACGTTATATTGAAGTAGTTAAGATTTGCCCAGCTACCATTTATTACTTTGGTAGTTTAGTTTTGTAAATATAATTTTGAGATAGTGTATTTACCAATTTTCACGGAACTATTATAGAACTTTACTGCCCTTTACAATATTCAAATTATATTCATATACTATTTCACGCTTTATCTGATACAATGATTAATTTTACGCAAACATGAAGTTGCTTCCAAGATTGAACTAAATCATCATGCTATCTAAACTTTTGAAACCAATTTAAATAAATTGATGAACAAAGTAAACAAATACTGTTACCAATTTACCTGTAGGACAAAACTTTTTAATAGCAAAATACTTTTTTGAAATTTTCAGGATACTCTTAGAAAAATTAAACAAAAAAATAAAACTTAATATTTTTTGATCTGAATGTAATTGACAAATAAGTTTGTTGTGTTTGAAGGGGAGAAATTACAAGTCAGTCTAAAATCTTTTCAAAGTGAAAATGATTCCTTTTTACTAGCTTTTGGATTTGAAGTTGTGGATCGACCACTCTTCTTGCAAGTTGACTTGCATATTCCATTTGGTAATCTTTTATGAATAATGGACCAAATTTGATGTAATTCCTTTATTGTTGTATATTTCAGAGCCATCATGTATTTGAAAAGCAATAAACAAAGAACACAGTTTAAATTATGGCTATTAATGATGAAAAAATAAAAGGATTTAAAAGGATTGAAAGATTAAAGAATATAATTTTGTAAAAGGCAAAGAACAAAAGAAGAAGAAAAAAATAGTTCAAGAAAAGCCAATATTCTAAGACTAACCGGAATTAAAGGAAGAGGAAAGCATTACAGAATGAAAGTAAAGCAAGGGGAAAGATTAAAAATTGGATAAGAAAAATTGAAATCTCAACAGATTGAAAATACCAATAACAAGTTGATTGCTGATAATTTGAATTGGTTCTTCTGAACTATTTATGTTATATATGATTTGGTCTAGCTAAAATTTGATACTTAATAAAAACTGCTAACAAGCTCTTGATTTCAAAAATAAATTGCTACCGTGTTGGGCAAAATTATAACATCACTGTAGTAATTGGAGTATTTTATTGAATGAAACAACTTGGATGAAACAACTTGAAGTAAGCATAGTAAAGTTTATAAATCGAAGTTCATTTATTGAGCTTTTTTTGAAAAAATTCATAAATTTATTAGCTTGGATCTAATAAATTAGATTCATAAACAGTTCTTGCACTTTTATTATGGCAAGATACGTGCTTTTAATAATACATGATTAGTAATAGTCAATAAAAAACTAGTCTTAAAGATTTATTTCAACTCGAATGACAAATTTAACCTTGAAAAACGTTTTAAATTATTTTAGCAGACCATACTTTGTACCAGAGCACCAGCCCCTAACAAGATCTTAACATATAAAACAAACCAGACAATTATTAGTTGTAGTTTATCTCTCCAATTGCCATAACCAACAAACCATTATATTGATTTATCTTGCTAATCATAGTAAATCAAAATTAAAATATAAATTATTATAATACTATCTATGTAACTTCTTATATAAAGTCCTTTGCAAACGCTTCAAGTTAACCTGGTGAGTGACCATGCATTTCTCAAAAAAACCACAAAATTTATATTGTAAATCTTATGGTCTAATATATTTGACATAATTTTGTTAAAATTTAAACTAGACTTGTGCACTACATTTGATTCTCTAAAGACAACTATGAAGAACTTTACTATTATGTCGGAGTTCTTTTTGGTTCTGTACTCCGAAACCTTCCCCATGACCAAAACGTTTGCGCGGTAATTATCTGGAAAAAATAAGAATTGCCCAAATGGGAACTAGTTGGAACTCTAAACAAAATGAAAATGAAAAGGTTACTATTATTAAATCTCATACATCTAATCCAAACTAAACGCTAGTTACAGTGTCCAGAATGGAAAAATTTGGTTCTATTTTTTCTGTACGGCCTGACATTTATTAAATCCGCAAGTTACTATATGATAGTACCGTCAACTATTGCATTAGCCCGCTATAATTTGTGCGCCCAGATAATACTATACGAAATTAGATCATATTATCCTTAACTTCAGTTACCCCAAAAAATATTATTAGACACGTCTATCATTCTCTATAAGTATAATTGGGATTTGCAGATACCATTCCATATTGTCCAGTTTATATTTTTTCAAACATGTTATAGTTAATTTAAAGTTGTCATTATATTTTTACTGTTCACTATCATTACACAAACTACACGTTTACAAGTACAACTGTAACACTTCATTTTCAGTCAGACCGATATAATCACCATAGGTAACAAAAAACTCGTCAACACGTAAAGGCTTACTTTCTGTTTCTTGATCAAGCTCATATTCACTCCAATCTCCTCTTTCCAACATCTCTAAATGTCTACTTGTATATTCTTTTGTTAAGTTGTATTCTTGTACAACTTTAAAATTTGTGCATGTTCCGAATGGTGCATCTGGTAAGACTTGGCCAAATGGGTCCGTCAATTCAGTACAATCGTGTATATTTAACCATAATCGAAGGACATGATCAAATACATGATCTGGTTCTGTAATTCTTGTTAATGCCTTTGGATACAATCTCCATATAATATTTTCAAATAAGTGGGGGAAATATGCTCTTGCACCTTCAAAATACGATGGAATCATTATTGATAATTCATCAATTGTATAAACATTATCATTCTTACAATGAATCAACTGTTTATCATCTTGAATTTTATATAATTGTTCCATTAACGTCTTACCATAAATTTCACCTTCAATTGCAAAGAATTGATTCATTTCAAAATCTTTATCAACAAGTTTCTTTAGCTTATTTGACATTTCAACTTGATCTAAATAACCTTTTGTCCAAGCTAACGCAGTGATGTCCAAATACATTCCTGTACTAATGTCAATTAGTCTACCATCAATTACGTTGTTACCGTCACCTTTGATTCTACTGTAGTAAGCAGGATTTATATCAATTAAGTAACCAGTCATTGCACTTTGAAATCCATCTCTATCATTATAATCGACAAGCAGTGTTTGATTAAAATTTTTTGCTAATAAATTTAAGGATTCCATGGTAACAATAACATCAATATCACCATCCCAAGGTAATGTCAATCCATTTCTGACCCAACCTAAAAGTGATCCATAAGCAATAAATGTTTTTATACCATTTTCAAAACAAAACCTAAGCCAAGTTCTTGACAATCTATGAATGACTGATTGTCTATAATCACTCAAAATCAAACTACCAGAAAAAAATCTCCAATCAAAATGTGATCCCAAACTTGTACCATACAGCTGAGCTTCCGATAAATATTTTGGGTGATAGCCGTTTTCAATTCTAAATTTTTCTAATGTTTCTAATCTTTTCAATAATTTATAATCATAATTTTTAACATCATTAATATTATCAAGTTTATTATTCATCTCAAATAAAAATTCATTTTCATCCCATAAAAACTCATTAAATTCCCAGTTACTTATTTTCATTTTATTGTCACTTCTATCCTCTGTAACAGCAAGATAAGTTTCGTCTTCATTTATCAAATAGTGTTTTTTTTGTGGTATAATTCTTTCAACTTTGGATCTACCCAAAACATTTGAAAATCTCTTTTTGATTTTTGAAACACTCCAACCATTTTCTATAAAATTTTCTATATTTGTATTAGATTGGACCAATTCCCAATTTATGAAATTTTTAATAACATTTTGATTTCTAAATAGTTTATTTCTTTTCAAATTTCTACTTTGGTCAACATTAACCATTAGACTGCCCTCACCCTTTGAACCAAAAACACCTAGCAAGTATAATCTTTCAGGTGGTGGCATATTAAATTTTAAATATGATCCAGAATATAGTAATCTACCACTTTCTTTAATTTTTGCATCTGTCGGACCAGTAATTTTAAACTTGTATGGATAATTTAAATTATCTAAAATTTCATCTTTATTTAAATTTGAACATTCTTTATGAAAATTTTGATTACCTTCACAACCAAAAAACATTGCAAAAGTTTCACAATCCAAAGTTTTCAAGTCCTCTAAATGGTTTAGGAAATCGTTTGAATGTGTTGAAAGCCACTCAATCAGATAATTATCATCATATTCTAATCTTATATCTAAATCAACCCAATCCTCCCAACTAAATGGTATCGTAAAATTTTTATTTAATTTACCATTATTTAAAGTAATTTGATTTTGAAGGTATAAAAGTAATAAACTTGGGGCTAATCTTGGATCAAATAAATCAGGTGAAAGTTCAGTGTTCAAATTTGGAAACATTTCATCTAAATTTGGTATAATAAGCTTATGTAAAACTGATAAATCGGTGTTTTGTTTTGTGAAAATTGAATCATAGTTTTTGACGTCTGTGTTATAAAGATGTGATTTAAAAAATATTATCATTGAAAGTATAAATATAATTGTAAAGATCGTTTTATAAAATGACATCGATCGTCCTTGTAAAAAAAGTAAAAATTGCTTAAAATTTTTAAAAAGATTTTTATAGAATCTAGTATCTAAAGGAAGTTGAGCCAATCCATCACCAGATTCATCATCAGTGTCTGAATCATCAGATGTCATGATGTCATCGGTATTAAATATTGTAGTTTGATTATAAAGGTCAGTATTTTTAAACATTATGTCATTGGTGGACCCTATGGAAAAATTAGTAGCTGATTTAAGATTTGTAATCTTCCGATGGTTTTGAATTAATTTATTCTCGTTTGGTTCTGAATAGTAATTAATTGCATTATTTTTCATGATACTATGATGTATTTAAAATCCATTTGACTATTCCAAAAAAAGAAGAATGATCAGGTTACAATTAAATAAAAATAAATCAAAAATGCGGGTAGCTCTTCAATGTTAAACAGATTTAAGATTTAATTTAAAGTTTATATAATATTTTTTATTTTTTTATTTTTTTATTGAAGCAGAATCTTCAATTTCCTCTATTCTTTTTATTCCTTGCATTTGCAGATATTTAGGAATACAAGAACCAGGATGGAATGAAAAATCTTTGTTTGGATTGCAAGAACAACGACCCTTTTTCCTTATTTTCTCATTCGTTGGACAATTCGTAAAAGGACCATGATAGTATCCTATATCATCAAAATAATGTAACTGATCTTTATTTAAAAACAAAGAAGCAGCAATTGAATGAACGGGAGCATCGCCCCATCTTTCATAGAAAAAACCCCCAGATTTATCTAAATGTTCAAAGTATGAACGATACGCTTTACTTCTAAGGAAGTCTAATTTTCCAATTTCAAAATTTGACCAAAAATGACATAAGTTGTAACTTACCCCATTATCATTTGAAATGAATTCTAATGCATTATTTTCAGCTAGAAATTTTTGATTCTTGTGGGTAAACTCTTTCGTCGTTTCCCATAGTGAAGGAATTGTTTCAATATATTCAGGTATTGCAATTGAAAAACCATATTGTTTATTATTGTCTTGCATAAATTGAAAGACGTCATAATCAATATCACAAAAAAATTTAACACTTGGTTCAACTCTCCAATAATAATCATATTCATCCATTAAAGGATGTCTAAAAAAAAAACCAGATTCATATCTACACATATGTCTATATGGAATTGAATCACCATAAATAACATCATTTTTTCTCATATTTTCTCTTGCTTTATCAAATTTTTCCCTGTTAATCCAAATTGGAACAGACCAATGATCAAATGGAATTACGCCATATTTTGTTTTACCAGTAATAGATTTGGTTGTTTCCTTCACGAATTCATCAGTAAATGGAACATCATTTAAGAAAACCCAATCATAACCAAATTTATGATTGAATCTATCTTCGATACTTTGAATTGCGGGTAATAATTCATATAAATCTTCATTTCTTGCTAATGTAACAAAAGTTGCTTTAACTTTTTTTGTTGGTACTTTTCGTCTTAAAGAAGGTTTCTCCAGGTCGTCTAAAGTTACAATTTTTTCAGAAGATGAAAAAAATGAATAATAGAAAACAAATAAAACAATCACTACACCAACAATAAGTCGGTTTAGTTTTGTTTTGGTTTGTGACATTGAAAGCATTTATATTGAATTTGAGACGACTTAAAGTATATGTCTAAGAACAAGAGAAATCTTGGATTTTTCATTTTGATTGTTTTTTATTTTATTCTTCCGCGTTTAAAAAGTATGATGTTTGTATGTGTGTGTGTGTTTGTTTGTTTGTTTGTTCTGTCAATAAATACGTAAGTGTTCAAAATAAACTAAATTAAAGGGAAACAAAGTATATGAAATGAATAATACATGAAAGATTATATAAAATTAAACTAATTTAACTAATCACCATACTTTTCCCAACCTTCAGGTTTTTTAAGACCTTGCAATTTGTAGAATTTGTTATTACAGAAGTAATTCTTGAAAGTAATATCATCATTTGGATTACAGGCACATTTCTTTTCTAATCTTGTCTTTTCATTGATTGGGCAATTATTGAATGGAACATGGAAATATCCTAAATCATCAAAGAAATGAATTTTACTCTTATCCATTAAAAGACCAACAGCAATTGAATGCACTGGTGCATCACCCCATCTTTCATAGAAGAAACCACCAGCTTGATCTAAATAATTGAAATAAGCTAAATAAGCTTCAGATCTCCAGAAATCCAATTTACCAATTTCAAAATTTGACCAGAAATGACAACCATTATAAGTAACACCACCATCATCGGATAACCAATCCATAAAATTGTTTTTATGTATATATTGAGGATTTTCCTTTATGAAACCTTTAGTAGTTTCCCATAAAGTTGGGATTGTAGCTTGATATTCAGGTAAAGAAATTGTATAAGAATATTCATAATCATTATCTTGCATAAACTTGAAAATATCATAATCAATATCACAGAAAATCTTAACACCAGGTTCAACTCTCCAATAATAATCAAATTGTTCCATTATTGGATGTCTAAAGAAGAAACCGGATTCATATCTACACATATGTCTATAAGAGATAGAATCGCCATAAATGACTTTTTCTTGTCTCATTTTTTCCCTAACTTTAGCAGCTTTATCAGTATCAATCCAATCCGGGAATGACCATTGTTCATGAGGAATTAGACCATAATAAGTTGTACCAGAAACTAACCTTGTAGTTTCCCTTTTAAATTCTTCAGAAAATTCCTCGTCATTCAGGAAAACCCAATCATAAGCAAACTGGTGATTGAATCTATCCTCAATTTGTCTAATTGAACCTAAAATTTCCCAAACATCTGAATTTCTTGCAAGTGTAACGAAAGCAGCTTTAACTTTATCACCTGGAACAACTTTCTTTGAAGCCTTTTGGGTTTCAGGAGTAGCAGTACCTGAAGAGCCAGCAGCAGTTGGTAGTTTATTATTATCATACTTTAATTTATCATTTGAATTTGAGGCATTATGAGATGATGAGACAGCATAAGAAGTGGAGGAGCCCTTGGAAAGGATGTAGGCAGATAAGATAAGAAGCAGAGCAAAGAAGCCGAACCTTACCAATCTAGCGTTTGATCTGGCCATTGTGGATGGAGGAGTTGCGGTAACGAAGAAGGAGTGAAACGCCAGCAGAATAATAGACGTACCGTTGGCCATTAACAATACCCGTTCATGGAAATGAAAAATGAAAAATGAAAACTGGAAGAAGCGCCTCCTGAAAAGACGCGTGGCACTTTTTTGGCGCGTCGATCGTCTGCAACATGAATTTGGCGATGGCTCCTTCCCAATTGGCAGATTCTGCTCATAAAACGACATGCAATCGTGTTTCTTCTGCTTTTCCTCTCTCTCCACTGTCGTCAACCTCTTACAATGTCCAAAACTGCCCAAAGAGTCCACAAGGAGGTCATTAATCTTATTGATACCCACAGCAAGAACCCTTCCATAAATGTTATATCCTCTCCAGACGCCCTAAATGGCCCTGTTGTAGTCAGCATCTCCATTCCAGACAATCCTCTTTACGCTGATCAAACCTTCAACATTTCATATGATCCAGTTGGCGGTTACCCCTTTACTCCGCCAGTGGTTGTTTTTGCCGGAGCCAACATCCCAATTCATCCCCATATTTATTCAAATGGCCATATCTGTCTCGATATCTTATATCAAGAATGGACACCTGTGCATACCATTTCTTCTGTTGTTCTCTCTCTACAAAGTATGTTACAGGCGAACACTCTCAACGAACGTCCTGCTGACGATTCACTCCATTGCAAACATGGCTCCTCCAATCCTTTACAAACAAAATGGGTCTTTCACGATGATTCTGTTTGAATGTAAGTTCGGTTTCAGTTTCTTTTTCTTTTTCTTTTCCGGTGTTTTAATGCTTTTAATAATAATTCTTTATCGCTTTTTAGTTCATACTTTGCTCCGTTTTGTTTTAACTTAATTGACTCAACGAAGGGTATAGTGCAATTTATGTTCATCATGTGAATGTATCATTAAATTATAGAGTCGTACTGATTTCGCGGACCCACAAATTTTGTGGGTCCGCGAAATTTTTTGGTCCAACTTTTTGTGGGTCCGGCGGTTGGACCCACATTTTTCGTGGGAAAATTTGAAAATGTGGGTCCAACCGCAGACCCACATTTTTTTTGAAATCAGTACGACTCTACTGTTTAGTTTGAATTTTGTTTGAAACTACATCTGAACACTATACAATTCTATATCAATTGTATATGTCTATATATTTGCCCTTTTTAAGTAGATCTTTTAGGTTGTTTCAAAGGCATTATAATACTTCATCGATGATTTCAAATAATCAATCTTATACTACAATCATTGATAATGATCAAATTCTTAAACCTGATGTTGATGATAGATCGTATCGTGTAATTCAATTGAAAAATGGTTTAACTGCTTTATTAATTAATGACCCAACAACTGACAAATCTGCTGCTGCCTTAGACGTTCATGTAGGTTCATATAGTGATCCAAAAAATTTACCTGGTTTAGCTCATTTTTGTGAACATTTATTATTTTTAGGTACTGAAAAATACCCTTCTGAAAATGACTATAATGCATACCTTTCTAAAAATTCTGGTTATTCAAATGCTTTCACTTCTTCAACCCATACAAATTATTATTTTGAAACCAAAAATGATTCTTTAAATGGGGCTTTGGACAGGTTTTCACAATTTTTTATTACCCCGTTATTTTCTCCATCTGGTAAAGATAGAGAAATCAATGCAGTTGATTCAGAAAATAAAAAAAATTTACAATCGGATACTTGGAGATTGTATCAATTATCAAAATCTACTACTTCAAATTTACATCCTCATAATGGTTTTTCAACTGGTAATAAGTTAACTTTGGGTGACTTGCCAATTGAAAATAATTTAAACGTCAGAGATGAATTAATTAAATTTCATAAAAATAATTATTCTTCAAATATAATGTGTTTATCCATTTTATCAAATGAATCTTTAAGCACTTTAACTGATTGGACAATCGAAAAATTTTCAAATATTGAAAATAAACATTTGAAAAATAACTCAATTTATTTAAATTCTCCCTTTGATTCGAATAATTATTTGAATAAAATTTATAAAATCAAGCCAATTAGACAAATGAGAAACTTACAATTATCTTTCCCAATACCTTCAACCAATCAATATTGGGAATATTTGCCAGATAGATATTTATCTCATTTAATTGGACATGAATCAAAAGGCTCTTTATTGTATAATTTTAAATTGAAGGGTTGGGCAAATGCTTTATCTTCTGGTGCTTCTCAGATATCACCAGGTTTTGCGGAATTCACCATTAATATTGAATTGACAATTGAAGGTTTAAAGAATTATAATTCATTAATAGTCGATGTTTTTAAATATCTTAAAATGTTGAACCACGAAGGTCCAAAAGAATGGATTTTTAATGAATTGAAAATCGAATCTGAAAATTCTTTTAAATTCAAACAAAAATCCGCTGTTGCTTCAACGGTTTCCAGATTTGCTGGTCAGTTACATGACTTAAATTATTATTCTATTCCTTTAAAAAATCCAATTGATGATTTAATTCAAAATGAGATTAAAATTGATAAAATTCCTCCTTCAAATTTCCTTAGTTTATCAATTAATAGAAAATTTGATCCTGAATTAATTAATAAAATGTTATCGTATTTAAACCCGGGTAACCTAAGAGTTTTTCTGATTTCGAATGAAATTTTTGAAAATAATGAAATTGATCCTTGCAAAATTCAAAACGAAAAGTGGTATAATACTGAATATGTCATGGAGGATTTTGAAAAAATTAATTTAGATAATTTAAAATTAGATGAAAATCTATCTTTACCTGAAAAAAATGAATTCATTGCAACTAATTTTGAATTATCAACTACTTTATCTACAAAATATCCAAAATTAGTTGAAATTGATAACTTTTCTAAAATTTGGTTTAAATCAAATCCAACCTTAAGTGGTCCAAGATCTTCAATTGTTATTAAGTTTAACTTACCTGGTTCAACATCAACTCCACTCAATTCATTATATCTATCATTATTTGTAGAATTATTAGATGATGAATTAAATTCCCTATCATATTATGCTTCAATCGCTGGTTTACATTATACTTTCAATATAGCAAGAGAAGGTATAAGTTTAGAAATTATTGGATACTCTCATAAAGAAGAAATTTTATTGAAAAAATTATTACAAACTTTAAATAAATTTACAATTGATGAAACTGTATGGAATGATTATAGATCTAAAAGGTTTGAAATTTTGAAGGAAAAATTGTTTACAAATTTAAAAAATTTTGGATTCTCAACTCCTTATCAACAAGTTGGTCCAGTTATTTCTTCATTAGTTAATGAAAATTCTTGGTTGGTTGATGATGAAATTTCTTGCCTGAATGCGGTGGATTTTAATTCACTAAAAAATTATTCAATCAATTTATTTAAAATTTGTTACATTGAAGTTTTAGCAATTGGTAATTTTGAAAAGTCAGATTCAATTAAAATCTATAATATAGTCAAAGAAAATTTGCCGACTTTAAGCAGCTCAATTACTTTAACAGGTTCACAATTTACAAGAGGTAGATCATTAAATTTAATTGGTAAATCGACAACATCTAATTTCATTAAAAAGAATGATGATCCTGATAATATTAACTCATGTATCGAATCATTTGTCCAAATTGGTTTAATCTCAAATCATCGTGAAAGGGTTTTAAATGAATTAATTTCACAAATGTTACATGAACCATTTTTCAATAGATTAAGAACATTAGAACAATTGGGTTACGTTGTTTTTTCAGGTACAAGAGAAACTAGAACTACTTTTGGATTGAGATTTTTGATTCAAAGTGAATATCCAACATTTTATTTATTATCAAGAATTAATAAGTTTATTATCAAAATGGGTAAGTTTATTGGAAATAAAATGACAGATAGTGAATTTCAAAAACATGTTGATTCATTAATCAATAAAAAAGAACAAAAAAAGAAAAACTTAAGAGAAGAAAAGGATTATTTCTGGAACAGATTAGCCTCTGGTTATTATGATTTTAACAGGTATGAGTCAGATATTGAGTATTTGAAAAATTTCAAGTTACAAGATGTAATTGAATTTTATAATAACAAAATTACTAATAATTCAAATAATGGTAGAGTTGTTGTACATTTACAATCACAAAAAGTTCCAGAATTAGATTCAATTAAAATGATTAAAAATTCGTTTAGTAATTTTATTTATGACAAAGAAGAATTTGACAATGTTAATTACGAGAACGAAAAAGTTAATGAAAAAATTGATAGTTTTTTCAAAGATAAAGAAATTAACAAAGAAAATTTAGAGGCATTGTTTACTGACAAGTTATTTGGTGATTTCCCATATAAACAAGATTTAATTAATGATATTAATTTAAATATTAATTCTGATTGGAACCAATTTGATATTGAAAAACATGGTCAATTAATTGACCAAATTGGTGAATGGAAATGTACGATCCCATTAACTCCTGCTCCTGCTGCTAAAATTGAAGAAGAGCACTGTGATGAAGACGTTATTCTCAAAGGAAAATTATAGTTTATAAAAATTTTGTATTAGAAAATCGAAAACCTAAATCGTCTGAATTTTATGTAACAATAGAGATTAGCGATGCCATTTCATTTTTTTTTTTTATTCCATAAAAATTATGCAATTAACAATCAAGCAATAACTTAATCTTCAAACGAATCTGTACAGAATCAAAACAATGGAACCCCACTATCACTATTTTAATAAAAAGAGTCAAGGACATGATGTCCTTTCCAGAAGTGATAATAATAATAATGAAACTATCGGTCTATTGGTGGCTGAGCCCATACCAATTTCTTTCAATTCACTTCCTCCATCTATACAGGACAATAGAGATTTGATAGTTGATGAAGAACCGAGAAGATACTATAATCTCTATAAATGGAAATTGTACTCAATTATTGCATTAATGAGTGCAATTATCATGATAGTAGCTTTGAATATTAAAGTGGTTTCAACTTCAATTGATTTCGGAATTGATGAGTTTAATATTTCAAATCTAACTGATAATGGAATGCTGGTAGATGTCCAGGGAATTGAATTTACGTTTAATAATATGGGATATTTTAGTTGGGTTAACGTAATTAATGGGACAAATATAAAATTTAATGAAAATATAAATATTTTTAATGAAAGAGGAGATAAAGTAATCGAACTTGAGACAGCTTCAAAAAAATTTGAAATTAATTTGGTTAATAAAACATATAAATTTGATCTTCTGGAATTATCAATTATACCAAATGGTAAAACATTAGCAGAATTAACCAATTTTGGAAATAAAAAGGAAAGTTGCTTTATAAGTTTTAGTTTGAATTTTTACAATATAAATATTCCAATCAAGAAAAAACTGAACTTTGATCAAACTAGATATTCTACAATAATTGATACGTTTATAACACGTACCATTAACGATTTTGACATCAATGGTTTACAAGTTGAAAAATATAATGAAAATGTTGGGTTATTGGGAAATGGTATTATCACACCAAAATCTAAAACTTTGGATTCGGTACCAGATTTCAATATTACTATAGGTTTCAATGTTGAAAATAATTTTTTTAAATTTGCAAGTATTGAGCTCTTTAGGAAAGATAGCTGCAAACATATTAGTGTTTACTTTACAATTTTTAATATCAATGATAGAATCATAAGTAACGGGATAGTTGATGATATGGTTTGGAGAATATTAAATGATGATAGTGAACTTGAAAAATTTAAATTTGTTATCAAAGGTAATGACAATAAATATGAATATGAATCAAAGACTTGGATTCATGATTTATTAGAAAACTTAAGCATTGAAGTTGGTGTTCATATTTATAAGCTTTTAAATCAATTGTTTGGAGAAACAAGTATTATGAAAACCAGTGCTTTGTTTGATATTGAAAAGTTGAAAGTTAAAGTAAATGACGACAATGGTTTGCTTCAATTTGGTGGAGTTTTCACGTCAAACATTAATTTACTTATTGAACAATTTTTAATAATAATGAATGGAAGTTTGATGGTTGGTGGGTTTGAATTAAAAGTACCAAATACAAAAGTGGTTAAGCATATGAATGAAGAAACATATACGGGTTTCAATTTAGAAGTAGATGTAATTAATTTGGAGAAGTCCAGAAAATTCTGTCAAGATTTAATTGATGGTGTTAATTATGAATATATTAATACCCAAATAATGTTAAATAATCAAATAAAATCTACTTTTTTCAATGGAGAATTAAAACTTGATTTTCAAATGTCAATTTATATAGATAGAATATTATCCAGTATTCAGTTAGAACTTGGTGATGGTAATACAAAATCAATAAGCTTAGAAAGTGTTGAGTATATAAACAGTTCATTGGATTTCATTCGATTCAGGTCTTTGGCAAATGTTTATATACCAGCTAATTTTAAATCAATTGAAAATGATATTAATGATTTGAACGTTGTCTTCAACTATAATTTACTAAAGTTATTTGACGTGGAAGTGTGTGGAAGTGTCAGTAAAGATGGATATTTGCCACTCGATCTTGAACTAGTTCTTGATTCAAGTACTGTTGAAAAGAGAAGAAAACTTGAAGAGTTTATTGGGGAGTTTTTGTCTGGTGGTACTACAGATCTCACAATAAGTGGTATCGCCAATAACGGTAGTATATCAGGATGCAGCTTTAATACATGTGAACTATTTCATGAACTAAAAATACCATTAAATATAACCTCAGATAATATCAGAGGTGATCCTGATAGTGATTCAAATTATTTTATCAGGGACACTATAATGCACATGATTAGTAAGGAAGTTGAAATGACACTATTTAATCCCATAATAAATAGTGACATAATTATTGAAATAGAAGAAGGGGAAGCTATGGCTGAAGGATATATTATTGGATTTCTAAAGGAGAAAGTTGTTTGGAAAGTTGAGCCCGGATTGTGGAGAAGTCCTAGAGCAAAAGTTGAATATGCAAATACTGGTAGTGCAGGATGGAAACTATTGGAAAATGCATTCAAAGGAGATGGTATTTTGAATAACATGACAGTACGGGCTGTTGTGAGAGTTTACATTGCGGAAGCTGTGGAATGGAAAGGTGTAGATGTTCTTTATGAAAATTCAGGACATGTTAATGGGAAAGTCCGGTGGTAAGTAAAAAATAGAGTAACACCGATTAACGCCGGTGAAATTTCATCCCGAGAAAAAAAAGAAAAAGAAAAATGTCTCAAATAATTTTGGATTTGATTAGCAGTTATTTTTTACTCTGAAGTGGCTTTTGTAATCCTAATCACCTATCTTTTTATCTGCTGAGATACCACACTACTATAACCTATTACTATATCACCATTTCAGTATGTCCTTGTTTACAGATATGATCATTGTTGCATTCTTGAGCCCAATATCAAACTACGTTAACAACAAAAAATGCTCAATTTTAGAAAACCATAGTAGTGAAGAAGATAGAAAAGCATATGCTTCTCATTGGATGGGACAAACTGAACTGTATGGGGGGTTTGTGAAAAAGTACCTTGGATTTGACCAAGAAGGAGAAAATGAAGATGATTTTTAAGTTTCAGGGAGCTAGTGAAAAATGTTAAGCTGGATCACTTTGGATGGGAGCTGATGGTTAATTAATTTTTGATACACGGAATTACTTCAGCTTTTCTGTATTTTTGTATAACTTATATCCTACAAGTGTATTAAATCGTGACGATTATGATATCTTGGTACTGATTGTACATAACTGTCAGGTATTGAACCTAGAATCGCCGAATTCGGACATGATTATGTTGTGAAGTTGCGGTGCACGGGTTTGTCGTTTTTTTTCTTGAAGGCACGCTTTTCAGTTTCCCCATGTTGACCAGTTGAGGCATCATTTTATTTATTTGGGGAAACAGTAATTTTTGCTTTATTCCTCCCAACAACAATGAGTATGGTTGATGATGTTGCAGAATTAGAAGAACCCAAGCTACCTGGCAATCATTCAGCTAGAAAGATTCAACGTTGGAATCCATCTTCCATTTATGCAACTAGTATTGATGTTGATAACGATAAATTGATTCATAGAAATGCCAAAACTATTATCAATGATGATGCAATCCATAGGAACTTGTCTGAAACTTATATTTCCCCAGCTCAAATGTATTCAACAAATTCCGGTCAGATGTTTCATGCAGGTTCAATTTGTATTATAATGGTCGGCTTACCTGGTAGGGGTAAAACTAATTTATCAATTAGTTTATGTAGATACTTAAGATGGCTTGGTGTTCGAACTAAATTATTTCATTTGGGTGATTATAGAAGAAAAAATACAGACCTTAACAATGAAACTGATTTAAATTTTGAAAAATTGAATAATAGTTCTTATTTTTCAAACTCTCCTGATAATATAGATACTAAAATCTTGAAATTAAAGATTAGAAATGAATTAATATCCGATATAGTTAATTTTTTTCAAACTTCAAACGGTCAAATTGCGATTTATGATGCAATAAATGGTGTTGCGACACAAAGACTAGAATTATTCAATTACTTCAAATCAAAAAATATTAAATGTTTATTTATTGAATCGATTATTGATGATTCTAATTTATTAAGGGAAAATATTAATGATTCAGTCAATTCTCCGGATTATAAAAATTGGAATAGCGATGAAGCACTTAAAAATTTCCAAAATAGAATAAAAATAAGTGAAAATTATTATGAAAATCTGGATTCAAGCAAATCAACTTTACCTTTCATTCAATCTTATAATTTTGGTGATAAAATACTGATTAACCAATTGAAGCATGATTTCTTAACAACAAAAATTATTTACTATCTTTTAAATACAAAGATTAAAACCCATTCAATTTATTTTGCACGTTGTTCTTTGAACAAATTAAAATTTAAAGACGATCCACCAATTACTGAAAGTGGTAGAAGGTACATACATAAAATATTTAATACATTAAAATCGGTTTTTCCAAATGAAAAAGTCCCTAATGATTTAATTGTCTGGACTTCAACAAGACTAAGAACAATACAGTCTTCTCAAATTTTTAAAGATGCTGGCTGCTCTGTTAAACATAGACCTGAGCTAACTCAATTAAATCCAGGTGCTGCAGAAAGTTTAACAGATGATCAATTAAGTCAAAAATTTCCTGATGATTATATCAAACATAAATCCGATCCTTATCATCACAGATACCCAAGAGCTGAAAGTTACCATGACCTTGCTCTCAAAATTGAACCGTTGATTTTGGAAATGGAGAAATTATCTTATGATATTTTAGTTATTGCTGATGAAACAATTATTAGAATTTTTTATGGTTATTTGATGGCTTCAAATGCAAAGGATATTCCATTACTTGAATTTCCGCAAAATGAAATCATTAAAATTACTTATCATACATATAATAATAGAATTGAGAAAGTGCTAGTTGAAGGAATTGACAATGAATAAGTAAGATTTTGTAGATTTAGTGTAGTGAATGTTCTTTGTTTAAGTATTAGCAAAAAAATGTGTTTGTAATTGTAAAATATGAACAAATCTCACATTAAAAACAAAGAAACTCAAAAAATTGGACGAGACCGGAGTCGAACCGATGACCTTTCGCTTGCAAGGCGAACGCGCTACCAACTACGCCACACGCCCAGTTACAACTTTGAAAGGAATTATTTTACATATGACTAAACTAGTTTCAATTCAGGTAAAATTGAGTAATTCAATAGAAATACATTAGAATTAATTTAGTAATTAATTTAATAGTTAGTATAATCAAATAAAATATCTAAGCAAAAATAGATGACACTCGAAAGAGTTAAAATCAATTGACATAAATAATAAATTACAGTTTTATTGAATGACACAAAAATGACATAGTCTTAATTGACGAAGTCTATTGTAGAATGAAATGACAAAGTCTTGATGTAACTAACATCAACATTGACATAAACCATAAGCATGGGAATGTCAAATATGTCAAATTGAGTCATGTCCCTGGCGAGGCAAAAGTGGCAGATAAAATAGATAAGATAAATAATAGTTGATGATAGGGTGATTCCACATTGACGGGCAAAGTGTATATAAATGTAAGTGAAGCCACTATTATATAGATTGTATAAATGCTTTGAATAAGGGTTGCTTAGTTGAAAAATAACTAGACAATCCACGTTGCCCATTAGCGCTTAGTATTAATTAATATACTAGTAGGTTGTATCTTAATTTATTTCTTTCAAAGATTCAATTAGTGGTTTTCTATTATTTATAAAACAAGAAAATTATTTACACTTCTGTTATCCTTTTGGCCCTTCTCTAAATATTGCCATCCAATAATAGTGTTATCCTCTAAAAAATTTACGACACAACTAACTTTCACCAAAAGTATGTTTGTTGAAATGATTGTTGGAATGCCGCTCATAAAAACAACTATTTATAGATATTAATTACTAAACTCACCAACAGTAATTTATATATATAAGGAGAACATATTCTCTTTCTTGAACAAATATATATAACTCTATATATTTTCGGATACTACCGACTCATTAAGTTAATATGGATATTGATACCAAAGTGAATATATTATAACATCATTGACTCATTTTAAAACTCGAGTTTCATGATCTAAATTTATCAATTATTTTCAAGCTTATAATTAATATGACAAACCTTAATCAATTAAATAATCTTTTTACTTTAAAATATAGGTTTTCCATGTTGACTAAATAATTAATTTTTGTAAGTTTGGTTTGAAAATGAATGTAGTATTTATTTTGGATTAAAAAGCTTGTACAATAAAGTATATCTATATAAATTTTTGAAACAAAATTTATTTGTTGCATTGGGGTTAAAAGTTTTTTTGATGAATATCAGTGATTTAATAATCATTCTTTTTATATGCAATTTTGAATACTGTTTTCTCCATTGCTTTTCTACAACTAAAATTTATTGTAAATATATAGTAAAGGTCAAAAGTTTAGAGACAATGCTTGATTTTCTTTAATTATAAGTATAAAAGACAATAAATACTTAACTTTTGTTTTAAACGTACATAGTTTATTATCTAATAAATGTATTTTAATTAGAATCAATAAATAATATAGAAGATTTGAAATTTTCAAAAATCAAATTCAGTGATATATATATTCTTGTGTGTTCAATTCTATTGGATTTTTCTTTCGATGGTAGCGCATTCTTAATATCCTGCATACTGTATATTAAGTTCGATACGCACTATTCCTACCATACCGTAACCATTGGTACTATATTGAATGTGTCTTAGCATAGTTCATATTAATATATTCTCAAATGGTAATAAATGTTATAACTTGTAATCTATGGTGTTAAATTATATACATACTTTAATCAGATAGTAAATGAATAATAATAATGAAAACTAGAATATAGTTGCTAGTTTCAAGTAACACGGGGTTAGATAAGTAACAGAATACTAATAGACTTTAATCTATTAATAAGTATTTCTTGAAGATAGTTAATATGTAAGTAAATGTATTAACTATAAAGGTAGATAAAAAATGAGCTGTTAAAAAACAATATAAAAATCCTTAATATAAATTATAAAATAGTAACAACCATAAAATTGAATGAAGGAATATCATCATGTATTTATATTACTTCTACTTGTCATCTTGTTATTTCACCTAACGAACTATGAGCAATTTTTATGATCAATATCCGACAGGATTGCATGATGTCTTATTGTTCTCATTTGCCTCTCCATTGTTTACCAATTCGTAAATTGCATGATGATTACTAATTGCTTGCATGATGTTTCTTGATTGCTTGCATGAATCTTTCCTAAATGGGTAATGTAATTAATTCTTACCGAAACTCCGATACGAATGTGGTTTAATTGCAAATGACTGACATTGTAATGATGATTTAGCAATAACTTGAATGTTGATTCTAGACTGATTCTAGACTGATTCTAGACTGATTCTAGACCCAATCGTATTCTGAACATGATTGCTTGCATATAGATTGACTGGCTCAATAAAATTGCAGCATAGATATTTTTCCATAGAAAAATTCTCTCACTCTTCGCAAGTTCCAACAAATTCACACTCTTCTGAATAGTTTCTTAAAAAAGAAAGAAAAGATAAGTTTAAGATAATGTTAATGAAGCTATTAAAATAAGTGGGATTTGTATAGGGTTATTACTTTAGTTGAAACTACAAAACCTTTCTGATATTATCACATTTTATTAACTGTTTATATTTTTTATTATTATATAAAAAATCAAAGTAATCTAAGTGAAACAAGTTTGCGTTGTCACAACAATTAAAAAGCTTATATAAGGTTGAAAAAAAATTGTTTTAAGAGTAATTATAAACGTTAAGCACATTTTGTTTTGCTAGAATTATTGCATTACAATGATATTTTAAATCAAATGATAAATTTTACACTTTTTTTTTTTTAAATACTATATTATAATTATATTTTTAACTTAATATCTCCAATATACTAGTCCTTTCAGTTTAGTTATCACCACTGTTATTCAAAGAGTTGTCATCGACTATTTTTGTAATAAAAAATACAAAGTTTGAAATAATAGAGTAGCTTTTGAGTTTTTTGAAAAAGACATAATCAAATAATAAAGTTATTCCTAGATTTTGCTTTGTACATGTTGTGATCGTTTTTTTGTTTGCTTAAGAATATAATCGTAAATAAAATTTGATGATTCAATTTTTAAAAAACAGCATTTATTTCAGTGTAATTAATATGATTATAATTATTAGAATTTATAGTATAATTAAATTTACGTTTGCTTTTGTTTTTTCTTGTTAAAATCGTAAACATATGACTTTGTAATACAGATGTTATTACAAACTTATTTATTACTTATATTAATTTTTACGTAGAACATCTACATTTAATAATTTTTTATTTCAAAATTAAATTTAGCAAATGTTATTTTTTACAACGTTAAATTTTGAAGAGTTTTAGATTCAATTAATACTGTGTAAATTAAAATATATTTGAATTATAGTATTTGAACTAGTAACATAAACATTTAGCAATATAGTAGACAACAATTTTCAAACGTTTAATAATTTTATGTCAAATAGTTAGTTTTTTTTAACAGTAACATTATCATAATGAATATTATTTTTAGTCCAATCTAATTCAATCTATATAAAAAAAGGATTTGGATGTTAAAAAACT
>JAJLVO010000049.1:0-73842 GCA_030564565.1 Pichia sp. NRRL Y-12830
CCCCCGAATATTCACAATAACAAAAAAAAAACATAAAATAAAAATATACCAGAAATGTCACATCCGTATAGAATGCAATTACCAGGCACAAATTTAGTTGTTGATTCAACACCACCTGTATCTCCTGCATCATCAGGTTTCAAAATTAAACCACATCAAATATTAGCTAAACAACAACAGTTAAATTCAAATAAAAAATCTTCACATCCTTTCTTACAACACTTACCAACAGATTTATCAAAATCTTTAGAAAGTTTACATATATCGTCATCGTCTGTTAATAATTCTCCAGTTTCTAGAACTTTCGAATCTAGTCAAAGTTCACAAAAATCGTTAGATGTAAAAACTGACATTTATTCTAATAATATTCCTATTCTTAATACTGTAAATAATTCATCACAAAATACAAATGTATCAACTTCAATAAATGTTCCAAAATTACCAGATGTTTCATTATCTGATTCAAGTATAAGTCATCAAGAAAAAAAACTGGAACAAAAACCAAAAGAAGAACAGATTGTCAAAACTATACCCATTATTGAATCTAACATACCCAAACATGTACCAAAAGAAGATAATATTGATTCAAGTATAATATTTAAACATCAAAAAACTAAATCAACTGCAGATTTAATTCATCCTGTATTTAATAATATTCAATCATCACCGACAGATAAATTAAATGAACAAGTAAATAACAGCTCTTTAACCCCAAAACCTTCAGCTGTTAACTTTTTACCATCTGATGCATCTATTGAAATGTACAGACAAAATGCGAAAAAGACAAAAGATCCACTAGTTTTATTTTCATTTGCTAAAATACTTATAAAATCTTCAATTTCTAAAAATAATAAGTTATCACCAAAGGAAAGAGATCACTATCTTGATGAATCTTTAAATGCATTGAAAAAATCAAGTAAATTGGGTTGTGTTGAAGCACAATATTATTTAGGTGATGCATATTCAGTTGGATTATTTAATAAGGGTAAACCAGAATTAAATAAATCATTATCATATTTTGAATCTGCTGGTAAATCAAAACATGCAGAAAGTGCATATAGAACTGCAATTTGTTATAAAAAAGGTTGGGGTTGTACAAGAGATGCACGTAAAGTTTTAACATATTTAGAAATTGCAGCAATTAATAATCATCCAGTTGCAATGATGGAATATGGTATTTATGCATTTCATGGATTAATGAGTTTCCCTGAAGATGTAAATACAAAGAAAAAGGGTATAAGTTGGCTAAGGCGTGCAACTGAATCAGCAACTGAATTAAGTTGTGGTGCACCTTATGAATTAGCATTAATTTATTTAAATGGTTTTAAAGATCTTGTTATAAAAGATTTAAAATATGCAATTAAGTTATTGTTTCAAGCTTCAAACTTAGGTCATGCCAAATCTTCTGCATTGTTAGGTAAGTTTTACGAAATTGGTGATATTGTTGAACAAAATTCAGATATTTCAATTCATTTTTATAATTTAGGTGCAAATTTAGGTGATGTTGATGGTATGATGGGTTTATGCTCTTGGTATTTTGTTGGTACCGAAAATTTACCACAAGATTATGATGAATCATTTTCTTGGGCTTTAAGAGCTGCTAAAACTTATAATCATACAAAGGCAATGTTATTATTAGAAAGATTTTATAATCTGGGTGTTGGTTGTGACAAAAATTTAGAAATGGCAAAATATTGGGGTGATTTGGCAAGATCACAAAAAAAATAATAAGCACTCTTTTCTTTTTACATAACTTATTTACAACAATCTACAAAAAATAAAATATAAATTTAAATATTTAGAAAAAAATTAAATCTAAACAACGACATGATTGAAAAGATAAGAAATTGATTCACCATTATGTAATCTTCTAATTGCTTCAGCCAATACTGGACTTATATCTAAAATTTCTAAAATTGGACAATCTTTAACATGACTATCCAAAGGCATTGAATTTGTACAAATGACTTTCTTTAATGAACTATTATTTAATCTTTCAATTGCATTACCACTAAAAATACCATGGGTTACAATAGCAATAACTTCTTTAGCACCTTCATTCAAAAGTAAATCAGAAGCTTTACATAAAGTACCACAAGTATCAGCCATATCATCAACTAAAATACATGATTTACCATTAACATCACCAACTAAAACCATTTTACTAACTTCATTAGCTTTTGCTCTTTCTTTATGAATTAATGCAAATTGTGTATCTAATTTATCAGCTAATGATGCTACTCTTTTAGCACCACCTGCATCAGGCGATACCATCATAATATCATTTGTATCTTTATAATTATCCTTAATCCATTTTAAAACATTTGGTTCAGCATATAAATTATCAACTGGTATACTGAAAAAACCTTGGATTTGTGATGCATGTAAATCCATTGTAATAACATGATTACAACCTGCAGTTGTTAATAAATTTGCAATTAATTTAGCACTAATTGGTACTCTTGATTTATCCTTTCTATCTTGTCTTGCATATGGGAAATTTGGTATAACCGCAGTAATTGATCTTGCAGATGCTTGTGTACATGAATGAATCATCAATAACAATTCCATTAAATAATCATTTAATTTTTCAAACCCTCCACATCCTGTTTGAATAATATAAACATCTTCATCTCTAACTGAATCTTGAATTAAAATTGCACTTTCATTATTATCGAATTTAATGGCTTCTATATCTGATAATGGTAAATTTAATTTTAAACATATTAATTTGGCTAATTCAGGATGTGAATTAGCAGCTAAAATTTTGATACTATTTTTAGTTTCTCTGGTTGACATAGTATGATCTGATTGTGACATTATATTTCATAAATTTGAAAGTATACTCAAATCTCTATCTATGATATCAAATCTTCAAAAAGAAAAAATTGGATTTTTCTAAATATTTAAAAAATGAAAAATAAATAATGAAAAATTCAGTTTAAACATTTTATTTTAACTTCACGTTATCATTTCACACTAAAGCCATACTGTTAAATCAGTTAAATAAGTGACACACAAATAATGACTATATTTTAATGAATATTTCAATTATCAACTGACAACTAGTTTTTGCCGTTTCAATATCCATTGTGTTGATTAGTTCAACATTCGTAGTAAATCATCAATTTCCCCAACATTCAACTATCTGCATCATCCGTGCACCAGAGTTCAATTGAATTTGATCAAGGACAGCAACATGATTCTAATTTTGAGATAGAGAACATTATTATGATTAGGGATAAGATACATATACAAGCTAACAATACATATACTAGCCGTCACAATGTCTGTACAAGCATACAAGAGACTTAATAAAGAATACAAACAGATTCAAACGAATCCACCACCTTACATTATTGCTAGACCTTCAGAATCCAACATTTTAGATTGGCATTATATTATTACCGGGCCACCAGGGACACCATACGAGAATGGACAATATCATGGACGTATTACATTTCCATCAGACTATCCTTTTAAACCACCTAGAATTAAGATGTGTACTCCATCGGGACGATTTGAAATTAATCAAAGATTATGTTTAAGTATGAGTGATTTTCATGAAGAATCTTGGAATCCATCGTGGTCGGTTGCAACAATTATAACTGGTTTATTATCATTCATGACTGGCGATGAGCGTACAACTGGTAGTATTGTTACATCTACACAAACTAAAACTCAACTATGTAAAAAATCAAAGGAGTATAATACTTATTCAAATCCAGCATTTAAAGAAGTTTTCCCTGATGTTTGGGAACAAAATTTAGTTGATTTGAAGAACGAAAAATTGCATGGAATATCAAAAAAGAATAACAATAATAGTAATTCTAGTGATAATAATGAGCCTAAAAAGGAAGTTGAAGTTGTTGGTGATATTAGCAATATTGAAGATCCTGAAGATAAGATTCGTGCACAAATGTTACAACAATCAAAGAATAATGAAATTAAAAAGAAAAGTAATGAAAAAAATCAGATCAATGAAAAGAAAGGTAGTAATGGCTTTAGTTCTTATTATTTTGTCTTGATTGTAATTTTTACTGGAATTTTTCTTAAATCTATTGGCTTGGTATAATTTTAGGAAGTTTTTGATCTGTGCTTTTTTTTTAACATTATTAATTTATATAGAGCACTTTTTTATAAATTTACAACACAAATGAAATGATTTAGATGATACATGCATGATGAATGAAGATGATGGGCTTCATATTTTCTCGATTGGTTGTTCATCCCATAATAAACAACATATAATCTGAACAACTATATTTGATCCAAATATTCCTTTAGATCAGATTCATCAAAGATGATTTCAACCATAAGTGAACAAGATGGACAAACAGCAATATTTTCACCATCTTCCAAATCATAGATGGATATTTGAAATCTATCACCACATGGACATGGATATGTAAATAGTTGTGTATCTGGATCAAAGGTGAAATCTTCAATTTCTATTTGGTCGTACACGGTTTCGGACATGGTGTGATTGATTATCAATAAGAATTTTCACTTGGATCAAAATTTGTGACTAAATTTTTTTTTAAACTTTTTACTATAATAAATAATAAGCCGTAAGGAAAAAATGAAAAATGAAAAATCATGATGCCTCTGCGCCACATTAGTAAAAACACCAGCCACATTGTTGGTTTTTCAAGTAATAGCAACCCTCTTGTTTTGCACGTGAAGGTCAAATTCTATTATCTGCGCGTCATTTTTTCAGGTGTGACTGTGATTTTATGTGCGGTGCGTGGGTGCCTTAATTGTTTTCAGGACTCTGCACTCCTCGCTGTCCATTCCGTTCACTGGCCATGCCTCACTATACTGTCTTTTTCAGTGGAATCTTCATATCATTTCAAAATTCATCACTGAATCTGTGTACACTACATTACTTTTTGTTTTACTTCTTTAACCACAGAATAATGTAAGTTTCAATTATACCTATACATATTCATTTGATGTCAGGCAAATAGTTAAAGTTATTAGATTGATTCAGTAGTTACAAAGTTGATACAGTTAAGAAACGAAAAAAATTAGAAATATTTACACAGTTAGTGACATACTAATAAATGAGGCTAATGTCATGAAGTACACAAGTCTAATTTATTACACATTCATATTCAAAACAGTTTTATAATACTTAGTTTTCCAAACTTAAAACCATCAATATTAAATGGAAGGTTCAAAATTTTAGTTAAAAAATTTTCATTCATACACACTACTGCAAGAATCCAAAAATTATATCTTAATTTCTATTTTGTTTTTAAATGATTATGTTTTTATTTTCCAATTATAATCTTTCAGTTATACTAACATTTTACGAATATTTATTTATTTACTTTTTATTGTTACAGTCATCATGGGTATTTCTAGAGATTCTCGTCACAAGAGAGCTGCCACTGGTGCAAAGAGAGCTCAATTCAGAAAGAAGAGAAAGTTTGAATCCGGTAGACAAGGTGCAAACACCAAGATTGGTGCAAAGAGAATCCATAGTGTCAGAACCAGAGGTGGTAACACTAAGTTCAGAGCTATTAGAGTTGAAACCGGTAACTTCTCATGGGGTTCAGAAGGTGTTTCAAGAAAGACCAGAATTAATGTTGTCGTCTACCATCCATCAAACAATGAATTAGTTAGAACTAACACTTTAACTAAAGCTGCCATTGTTCAAATTGATGCAACTCCATTCAAGCAATACTACGAATCTCACTACGGTTTAACCCTTGGTAAGAAAGTTGAAGCTGAAGTTGAAGAAGTCAAGAAATCCAAATCCGTTCAAAAGAAATTAGCTTCAAGAGCTGATAACTCATCAATTGAACAAGCTGTTGCTTCTCAATTCGGTTCTGGTAAATTATATGCTGCTATCTCTTCAAGACCAGGTCAATCCGGTAGATGTGATGGTTACATTTTAGAAGGTGAAGAATTAGCATTTTACTTAAGAAGATTAACTGCTAAGAAATAAGTAATGTCTTTTATATAAATCCATTCACCCTTTTTAATTATGTATCACAATTTTGTTTAAAGAAACAATATCTAAAATAAATATAGTTCGCTATACTGTAAAACCTTTTCAAATATTATTGCAAAGTAATGAAAAGTTTTCTAATGGAGAATCATTTATATTGGTACAAAAGTTCCGTTGAAATAGAAAAATAAATGCTTACCCTTAAGCATTAAATTAGAGTTGTAAGCTAATCACTCGAAATGGCTGACCAGCCTGCCGTTAGCTTGAATTTTTCCACCAGCCGCCTATTTTGATATAATCTCGGTTTTAGATTTTTTTAATAAACGAATATCACATTGACCCCCGCGTCCATCGACGCTTCGCGTCTTATAATTGTTGTGAATATACGATTGTATATTCCCAAAAATGATATTTGAGTTTTGTTGAGATATATATAGACTAATATATATATCTGTGCGTATTATCGTTATAAACTTGCTATATATGAAACAACTTAGTTGAAGTCTCTATCATTGACTGTCCATTACAATTATTTTCCATATAGAAATCTTCTTCGACCGAGTTATTGGAAAAGCTCTGCGTCGATAGTCGCTGATATAGCATTATTAAGATGTCCTATCTTAACAAATAATTGCGGTTTACGTAATATTTATTCAATTATTAATTATATTTAATTACAGTTAATTTACGACGTAAATGAGTTCTGTGATTAATTGTATAATTAGGGAACCTTTGATTATTATAACAATGTACTGTTAATTAATAGTAATAAGATTAATAAAAGGAAATAATATAGATCAACAGCTTCGTCAACGACCGGAATTATAGGAATTCTTGGATTTTTTCTATAGTTTGTATAGCGTGAACCACCTGATATAGCTGCCTCTAGATTTGAATTGACACCGCCCAACGATTCGAATTTCGTCCTCAACTTTTCAAATATTACATTTTTCAAATCTTTAAATATATATATATATATATATATGTGTCATGATAAACATACTTGTTTAGCGCGATGTGTAGAACAGAATTGACTATTAAAGGGAATTATATAAATTAGTAAACAAACTATAGAAAATACGGAATTTGGGTGCATTTAAGAAGAAATCGACAATATTGTGTAACACTAGTTTGGGCAAGAGATCATACGATTCCTGGGTTACCGGAAGGGTACGGAAATCACCATTCCACATCTCCCAGCTTCGACGTCAACGGGAATTACCAGAAGCCAGTTATACTGTACCAAATCCATCACCCTTACCACCGGCAACATCACCAAAATCACCTTCTACCGAAACTGGAGTCGTCATAGCTATTCTCAGTCATGTGAAGAGGGGACGGGGCTATGCACTATACTGTTCCTACCAATCTGAATCCCAATAACCAAAATGGATAAGACTAAAAGTTATGCTACAATATATATATATATTATTAAATTGATCATATGATCTACACCACATTAATTGATATTTAAGGCATTTTTTTTAATTAAAATTACAAGAGCTAGTATATTAAACACTTTATGTCAGAAGGAAGGCAACAATCGTTTTAACTTCAAATCCATAAATGAATCAGTTCAGGTCTGTGTAATTGTAATCATCATTTTAAAGTGCAATAATATGAATAACAAATCATTTTATATATATATTACTATTTGAAACAACTCTGATTTTTTAAAACATTATACTCCTGTAATAATGACAATTCAGAATCGCTTGTGGGGAAGCAAATTCAAAAGAAATGAAACGTAACAAAATTTTGTGGAAATCACTTCCTTTTTATAGTGTTGAGGAAAACGAAAAAAATGAAAGAAAAACGAAAAATGAAAAATGAAAAATGAAACTCATTAGGGTTTCTCTATCAAATTAAACATTTAATTACAGTATTAAGAATGTATTGATTATCTAAAAATATTTAAGATTAATTAAGGATTATATAAATATTTTAAGTGATTGTTAGCTGATTTGCTTTCTGATAAAATTACAGGTCTAAGAAGATACAAAATGATGGAATAAAACTGAAAATGTTAAACTAAGTTAATTAACTTGAGCAACTTTTTCAGCTTTTGTTTTATTCTTGTTTTCTCTAGTTTGCTTTGCGGTCGCACCTGCTTCGGTGTCAAGGATATAATCCCATAATCTGAATGATGATGCATAATTGCCAATAAAATGATGATGATGTTCATCATGATGATCAGCACCTGCCCAAAATAAAAGGAAATGATGTAAAGAGATTGGAAATTCATAACCTGAATGTGCATCAATTGCTTGGTATAGTCTTAAAGTAATCCAAATACATATTGTGAATAAATGTAAATCTCTTGTGAAATAACACCAAACAATTGGAATACCAACAGTACCAAAACCTAATAACATAACTTCAATTGGATGTGCATATTCTGCTGCTAAGCCAAATGGAGCAGCATATCTATGATGTTGTTTATGAATATATCTATAAAATGAACCATAATGGATACCTCTATGGAACCAATAATGCCATGCATCTTCTAAAAAGAAAAAAACTGAAACTTGTAATGCAATTTTACTCCATGCTGGGAATGGGACATCATAAGAAACACCAATCTTTTCACAAATTGGATGAAAGAACCAAATCGGAAATGCTTCAACGAAGAAATGTGATTTTAAAACAGATTTTGTACATTCCCATTGTTCTTTATCAGATGGATAAACATTTGGTTGAATCTTATACTTTTTAAAATATGGCGTTCTGTCAATAATATACCATGGAATACACCTACCAAAATACATAATTTCATGAAGTAAAAAGAACAGCAAACCAGTTGCAAAAATATCATTATTCATGTAAACATAGTAGGATGCCCATAACTTTTCGACAAAATTTAATCCTGGAATTTCCTTAACAGTGCTATACACTTTAGAAAATGTTTCTATTGATGGAATATCAATGGAATTTGAACCGAAAACTCTGTATTCGAAAAAAAGGGAAACACGTTAGTAATTTGTTGGTAATAAAATAATTTTGGTGTTTAGTTTCTGTGGGTTAATCATCAAAAAGATAGAAAAATTTATCAAACTAAAACAAACTCCGTTTCCGACGTTTAAAGCCTAATCACATACTGACTCATGATAATAAGTTCTCTTTTCTGAAACCAAAAAGTCGTACCACTAGAGAAAACGCCTAGTGAAATCTTTGGTTATTTTTTAAGAATTAGAAGCCCAAATAATAAACGACCACTTCTATTTTCAACTTCGCTGAATTTCGTTTATTTCGTTTATTTCGTTTATTTCGTACCGCTCGTAATTATCGTACCGCTCGCACCTTTCAAACACATGAATTTTTTATATTTAATATTTAATATAAATGTTTTAGTTTCAAAATTAAGGAACTTAAATTAAAGTAAATACACAAAAGTAAACAAGTAGACAGAAATTCAATAAAAAAAATAAATAAGTGTAATAAGAAGTAAATATCATGAAAACTATTTACCTTCATTAGATGCAACCCATTTTCTAGCATTTCTGAAAAGTCTAATCCATGGACCGTAACCTTCCCATTCTTTACTTTCTTCAACTGGATAATAAGAGTTGGATTCTAATCTACAAACTCTTTCTGGATGAGGCATCATTGCTAAAACTCTACCATTCATACTTCTAATACCAGCAATACCATTTGGTGAACCATTTGGATTAAATGGATATCTTTCGGTTGCAACACCATAATTATCAACATATCTTGCACCAGTTAAACCATTCTTAGCAAATGAGTCCATTTGTTCAGTTGATTCCCATTGCGCTCTACCTTCACCATGCGCAACAGCAATTGGAATCTTTGAACCATTCATACCTTCAAAGAAAATGCATGAGTTTTCATTAGATTCTTGTGCAATTTCTAATGTACAAACTCTTGCTTCATATTGTTCAGACTTATTTCTTTCAAAACTTGGCCATTCTTCAGCACCTTTGATTAATGATTTAATCTTAGATAAAAATTGACAACCATTACAAGCACCAAATGCGAATGTATCATTTCTTTCATTAAAGAATTTGGAAAATTCATTTCTAGCTCTTTCATTATATAATACTGATTTTGCCCAACCATTACCTGCACCTAAAACATCACCATATGAAAAACCACCACATGCAGCTAAACCGACAAAATCATCTAATGAAACTCTACCAGAAATAATATCAGTCATATGGACATCAACACTTTCAAATCCAGCTTGTTGGAAAGACCAAGCCATCTCTTGTTGACCATTAACACCTTGTTCTCTTAAAATTGCAACCTTTGGTTTTGTTGTTAATGATTTAATGCCCAAATCATTCTTTGGTTCAAATGTTAAGGCATATGTTAAACCTGGGTCGTTATTATCTGTAATATTACCAAATTCTTGATCTGCAGCTAGTGGATTATCTCTTAATCTTTGTAAATGATATGATGTTAAACTCCATTCTTCTTGTAATTTGGATCTTAAACCTGAATAAACCTTTGCACCATTGAAACTGATGTCAATGAATTGTTTGGAATTAAAAGCTGGAGCACCAACAACTGAAATGCATTCATTTGAAACACCATGTGATTGGAAGATCTTAACAAATGATTCGTATTCAGATTTCTTAATTTGGAAAACTGCACCTAATTCTTCATTGAATAATTCAGTTAAAACATCTTGAGTTTTGTTGACTAAGTCAATATTTAAACCACATCTACCAGCAAATGCCATTTCTAATAATGTAACAAGTAGACCACCATCAGAAACATCATGGTATGATAAAACATCAAACTTATTATGTAATTCAATAACAGATTCCAAATAACCCTTTAAAATTGAATTATCATGAACAGTTGGACATGAATCACCAATTTGTTTAAAAACTTGAGCTAAAGCAGATCCACCTAAAGATTTTTTAACTGTTGCAGCAAGATCAACTAAAACTAAAACAGTCTCGTCTTTAATATTTTGTAATTGTGGAGTCCAAGTCTTTGAGGTGTCAGTAACACCACAGAATGATGTGATGATTAAAGATAATGGTGCCATAACAGTGTTATTGTCCCAAGACATTTTCATTGACATTGAATCTTTACCAACAGGAATTGAAATGCCCAAAGCTGGACATAAGTCTAAACCAATTGCTTGAACTGCTTGGTATAATGCACTACCTTCACCAGGAGTTGAAGCTGATGACATCCAGTTAGCAGAAATTTTAACCATATCTAAAGATTTAATATCAGCAGCAACTAAGTTTAATAACGATTCAGCAATACACATTTTTGCAGATGCAGCAGAATCAATGATTGCAATAGTTGGCTTTTCACCCATAGCTAAAGCCTCACCAGTTTTGATTAAATCATCACCTAAGGAAGTACAAGTAACACCAACATCAGCAACTGGAACTTGCCATGGGCCAACGAATTGGTCCCTATCGATTAAACCAGTAACGGTTCTATCAGCAATTGTAATAAGGAAAGATTTTGAACCAACTGAAGGTAATTGTAAAACTCTTGAAATTGCATCATCGATTGAAATATTTGAAACATCGATTGGTAATAATTGAAGTGATGTTGTGACATCAGATCTTGACATTTTTGGTGGTTTACCAAATAAAACAGACATTTCTAAATCAATTGGAGTCGTACCTAATAATTTATCGGTTAAAACTAATCTTTGTTCACTAGTTGCAGTACCAACAACAGCAAATGGACATCTTTCTCTTTCACAAATTTGTTTGAAAACGTCTAAATTATTTTGTGCAACACCTAAAACATATCTTTCTTGAGATTCATTACACCATAACTCCATTGGTGACATACCTGGTTCTAATGATAAAATATCTCTGATTTCGAATTTTGCACCTAATCCATTATCATGAACTAATTCGGGTAAAGCATTGGATAGACCACCTGCACCAACATCGTGAATACATTGAATTGGAGATTCGATACCAAAACTATTACAAGCATCAATAACTTGTTGAGCTCTTCTTTGAATTTCAGGATTCCCTCTCTGAACAGAAGCAAAATCTAAATCTGCTGAACCTTCACCAGAAGCAACTGATGATGCAGCACCACCACCTAAACCAATTAACATTGATTGACCACCTAAAACAATGATTGCAGAACCTGGTGTAATCTTAAAATCTGATTTCAATGATAATTGAGGTCTAATTGCACCCATACCACCTGCAATCATAATTGGTTTATGGAAACCTCTAACTTCTTCTTTACCTTCAGAATTTGTAACAGAAGTTGTTAAAGTTCTGAAATAACCTGTAATACAAGGTCTACCAAATTCATTATTAAAAGCAGCAGAACCTAATGGTGCTTCAATCATAATATCTAATGGAGAAGCAATATGGTTTGGTTTACCAACATTTAATTCCCAAGGTTGTTTTAAATCAGGAATGTGTAAATCAGAAACCGAAAACCCAGATAAACCACATTTTGGTTTGGAACCTCTACCAACAGCTCCTTCATCTCTAATTTCACCACCTGAACCAGTTGCAGCACCAGGAAATGGAGAAACAGCAGTTGGATGATTATGTGTTTCGACTTTAATTAAGGTATGCACAGTTTCCTTCGTTGCTTTCCAAGAATTTTTGTTATCAAAATTTGGAGCATAGAAATAAGCTGGTGAACCTTCACAAACAGCTGCGTTATCAGAATAAGCAGAAATGGTATATTTAGGGTTTAATTTATGGGTATTTCTAATCATTTGAAATAATGACAGATCTTTCTTTTCATTATCAATATTCCAATCAGCATTGAAGATTTTATGTCTACAATGTTCAGAATTAACTTGAGCAAACATGAATAATTCAACATCAGTTGGATTTCTTTTTAAAATGTTTTTAAATGCATCAATTAAATAAGAAATTTCACCAGAGTCCAAAGCTAAACCCATTTCCTTATTTGCTTTAACTAAATTTTCCTTTGATGAGATAATATCAACGTGAACCAAAGGTTTTGGAGAATGTTCTTCGAATAAACTATTAAATTTTGGAATATCTTCATTGATATATAAAGTTTCAGTCATTCTATCATAAACGGAAGCAAAACAAGAAAATTGATCTTTCTTTAAAAATTCTAAAATTGGGAAACCAGGTCTAACATATAATAAAATTGCTAAACCTCTTTCAATCCTTTCAATTTTATCGGATAAACCACAAACATCTGTGATATTTGTTGCCTTTGATGACCATGGGGAAATAGTACCTGATCTTGGTAAAATTCTAATTAAATAAGTATCTGAATCTAAAGATGAATTTAATTTTAAAATTGAATCATTATGATCACCATCTAATTTAACTAAATCAAATAGTAATTTATTTTTTTCATCATTTAAATCTAAATCATTATCATATTTTAATAAAACTTGTAATTTTGAGATGGTTTCATCATCTAATGAACATTTTGAATGAACATAATGAATTTGACAAGATTTAACATCTGTAACAACAGATGAATTGACAGAGTTATTAATATCAGAGATCAAATTTGAAACTCTGAAATTTGACAATGCTTGAGATCCTGGTAAAATGATCATATCACCACTTTGGCCAGACATTGTTGGATGAAGTTATTTATAGTTTGGAGAATTACAATAGTCTACAGAAGAAGAAGGAAATAAGATAAGACTCTGTAAAATAAAACAGAAGATTAATAAATATTTAATAACGGATTAAAAGAAAAAAAAACTGACAAAATCAATCAATTGAAAAAAAAAAAGGAAAAACAAAAAGTTTGACTTCTACCCGTATGTCAGCCATATACATGAAAAGTCCGGTCGGTCGTCGCGGATTTTCAACATTTTAGGTTCTTTCGTTTTCTTAACATGAATTGAGCATTCTGTATATGGAAATACCAAATATATAAATTGAAAGTCTATTGTTTGAAGCTGCATTTAGAAATCTCAATATGTCGCCCGTGAAAAGGAAGTTGGAAGATGTAGAAAATGTTCAAGAGAAGGATGATGTAAAACGGATAAAGGAAGAAAACGAAGAAACTGAAGAGAAACTTGATAATAATAATGCAAAAGATAAATTAATAGATATAAAAACAGAGAAAAAAGACCAAGAGATAAACGTTGATCCAAATGATGAAAATAATGAAATTACTACAGTTAGTGAAATAAATGAAGAAGAAAAGAAAAAATTGCATACTTATGAATTTGATGGATATACGTATTCATATAAAGATAGACCATCAGTAATAGAAGAAAGAGAAAATATAATTGAGTTTAGGGTTGTTAATAATGATGATTCACATGATTCGATGATTGTACTTACAGGATTAAAAAATATATTTCAAAAACAATTACCAGAAATGCCAAAAGCTTATATTGCGAGATTGGTTTATGATAGAAGTCACGTTTCAATTGCAGTTGTTAGAAAACCATTAACTGTAGTAGGTGGGATTACGATTCGACCTTTTGAAAATCATGAATTTGCAGAAATTGTTTTTTGTGCAATTTCATCAACTGAACAAGTTCGAGGGTATGGTGCACATTTAATGAATCATTTAAAAGATTATGTTAGAAATACAACTAAAATAAAATATTTTTTAACATATGCAGATAATTACGCAATTGGATATTTTAAAAAGCAAGGATTTACAAAAGATATTACATTGCCGAAAAAGGTTTGGATGGGATATATTAAAGATTATGAAGGTGGTACATTAATGCAATGTACAATGTTACCTAAAATTCGATATTTGGATAGTATTAAGATTTTATCAGTTCAAAAGGCTGCAATTCTACGTAAAGTTAGATCAATTGGTAAATCACATATAGTTCATAAAGGATTAGAACATTTTAAAAAGGAGAATTTTGAACCATTAAATCCATTTGATATACCAGGTATTAAAGAAGCTGGATGGACAAGAGAAATGGATGATTTAGCACAAAAGCCAAAACGTGGAGCACATTATATTGCAATGTTAACAATTTTAACAGAAATGCAAAATCATCCGTCAAATTGGCCATTTTTAAATCCAGTTAGTAAATTAGAAGTTTCTGATTATTATGAAGTTATTAAAGAACCAATGGATATAAGTACAATGGAAATCAAATTAGAAAATGATAAATATGAATCGATGGATGATTTTATTTATGATTGTAAATTAATCTTTAATAATTGTAGGCAATATAATGGAGAAAATACAACATTTTATAAAAATGCAAATAAATTAGAAAAATCAGTCATTGCAAAATTAAAAGATTTCCCAGAATATTCAAGTTGTTTAGATATTTTAACAAATCGTTAGAGGACCGGAAAAAAACTTTATACACAACAAAAGTTTACATATTTACTTATAAATGATTAATAAATAGACTGTATTATTATATAATGAAAAGGTTAACTATTCTTCCATTCTATCATTTGAATTGGTATTATCATCTTCATTATTTTCTCTTTCTTGTTGTTTTACTGTTTCTATAATTTCAGCTACTTGAGTATCTTTATAAATTTTATAACCATCATCTTTAGTAACACTTGCTAATTGAGTATTATTTGAATCTAATTTCTCTTCCATGACTTGTTTAAGGATTTTTAAAGCTAAAACCTCAGCTTCCTTTAAAGTTAAAGATTTGTGATATTCATTTTGTAATTCAGCTTGTGCACCTTCAGAACCTGAACCAATTGCTTTTGCATCATATCTATAAAAAGTACCAGAAGGTTCAGCATGATATAATTGAGGACCCTTTATATCATCATAACCAGCTATTAATAAAGCAACACCAAAGGGTCTTGACATTAGTCTTTTTTCACCAGATGCACCTTCACCAAATCTTAAAGCCAAGTCACAAACTGATTGAGTTAAACTTTCAACTGATATTGGTTCATTATAATATAGTTCATGTTGTAAAGAGGAAACTCTTGCATGGTCAATCATTGATCTTGCATCGGCAGTCAAACCAGACATTGCACAACCTATATGAGAATCTATTTCCATTATTTTCTCGATACTATCACTTTCTAGTAAAGAAGACGAAACTCTTTTTTCAACAGCCAATACAACACCTTCACTCGTTGCAATACCTATTGCAGTTGATCCTAATTTGATTGCTTCAAGGGAATATTCAACTTGGAAAAGACGACCTTCTGGTGAAAAAGTGGAAACACCACGATCGTACTCGCTTCGTGTAAGGAACATTGCTGGTTTACTCTATGATATACTAATTGGATTACCTGTAGAAGAATCAGAAATCAGAGATGAGCCAGAGGGCAAATTTAGAGATTGAAATTGAGAGTGAGATTCATGTTAGAGAACAGGCGTTGCGTCGGTCGGCGTGGTTTTCAACATTTTGATGAAAATTGAAAATTCCAGATTGAAAATCCCGATGAATACTGAAAATCAGAAATCAGCCTACGAACAAAGAACAAACGATAAGGACGATTGTGGGGTCACCGGTTCTTCTGGCAGCCTGGGATTTCTGCCTGGTTTCGGCCTGGTTTCTGCCTGGTTTCTGTTGGGTGGTTCCGCCGAAAAGACGCTTGGTGCCGGCGGCGGGGCTGGCCGCTCCCGTGTCGTTTCTATGTCCCACGGTTCTCCACCCGCTGCTTGAGCCCGCCCCGAACTGGCCACCCCGCTGTTGGCATTTGCACAGATGCGGACAAATAAGGCTCAATCCGTCTGCTCTTTTCTGGAGTTCACGGCTTTGTTGCTCGTCTGTTGCTCGTCTGCTGGGTTTCTGCCAGAATACCGTACTGGATGGCTTTCCCTATAAAGTCCGACTGTTTCCTCCACATCCCAAATGGTCTGCTCTACTCAACTCTACTTTCTTTCTGTTTCTCTCTCTATCCAAGCTCTCGCTCGTTCTACCTAATACACACGTTATAATGCAATTTTCTCAATCCGTTATCATTTCCGTTGCTACCCTAATGGCTGCTGTCTCTGCAGAAAATGTCTTAGTTGCTCTTAACTCAGATATCGGTGCTAATGTCCAACAATATTTAAGTTATGTTCAACAAAACACTCAAGCTAACGTTGCTCCTTTATTATCTTTGTATCAACAAGCTCAAACTTATACTGATCAATCCTACACTACTTTAGTCGATGATCAACAATTAGCTTCGATCTCAGCGTTTGCTGAACAACTTCCATGGTATTCATCCAGAATTTTACCAGAATTACAAGTTTCTGCAACCTCAACTGCTGAACCATCTTCTCCTTCCGAAACTTCATCCGCTTCGCCATCTGAAACCTCATCTGTTGCTCCAACTACCTCTGATTCATCCGAGTCTTCCTCTGAATCTTCCTCTGAATCTTCCTCTGAATCTCATACTTCTTCGGAAACAACTATTCCTTCAGCTACTAATGCAGGTGTAGCAATTGTTGCTCCAGGTCTTGGTTTATTTGCTTTAGGTGCAGTTGCTTTATTATAAGTACTGTACTTTTTTGATACTACTATGAAAAGTAAAGAAAAACACAAAAAACAACTTCTTTTTTGACAATCTAATTAATTTACTGTAATGATATATACGCTATAAGCTACAACATGTTATTTTTCTTAATGCTACTAATCACTTTTTTTCTTTTAATGAGTTAATAAAATATATACAATTACAACGAACAAGCGATAATTGTTTTCAGCCTGGTTATATCCGTGTGGTATTTTTTTTGTCCTAAAATTAGATAAACCTCGGGAAACTAGCAATGTTCAATGGTATGTTACAGTTTCTTAGTGAGAAAAATCTAATATACTATGTACTTTTTACTTATAATACTTTATAACTGATCTTAGTCTTAATCTTATCTTTAAACTACTATAGTATACATCTCATTTGTCACAAATTAGCTGCTATTAAATATAATTAAAAATTTACTAAACACAAATTATATCAAAATTAATTTTTATAAGAGGCTTAATATTATACGTTACTTTAGAGAATTGAACATTACAACAAAAAAACATATAATAAAAAATAAATATATATACAATAACTAAAAATTCCCAACAGCAACCAATAACAATAAAGGCATTGAAAACCTTATTTGATGATCAGGCAACAGCACTGGCACACGAGTTCAATGCCGACATCACCATGGCTTTAGAAGCTCAATCTCAAGCCAATAAAGCAAGTCTTCATGAACTTGAACAATGTTTGTACAAACAATTCAACAACAAGTAAATCAACAGTACGATGAGGTGAATGGAGTAATAATCTCTCATGATGTTATGGAGATTAAAGAAAACATTACTGATAATGCAAAATCTATTCTGAATTTGAAAAGAAAGATTCAACAAGTTGATGAGTATCACAAGAACAACTTGTTAAACCTGATGATGTCACTACGCACATCGATTCCAAAATGACATACATCAAAATGGAAGTTGAGAAAGTTGCTGTTTCTATTCATAAAGTTGAATGTTTGCCAAATTGTTTGATGCTTCGGTCAAAGAACATACTCTTGTTGAAGGTAAGTTTGAGCAACTTAAAAAACATGTTAAACAGTTGTTAACAAGATTAGTGATACTAACGCTAAAATTGACAGCAGTAGTCCCCAAAGCAATGATTTGTATCAAAAGTTGGATAAACAAGAATCGAAACTGGCAAAGGCAGTTAATCCTGATGAGAAGATTTCCAATCATATGAAAGAATGTTCTAAACATTTTGGCTAATCTTTCCAATGGAAGAAATTTTTGGTATATGCTTTAAAAAACAATTTGGTTAAATTAGAATTTAAAGACAATGGACCCAATTCCAAACTTATCAATAAGTTTTCAGTTTTGCAAGATTTATTTATTCGCCATAAAGTTACATTTGTTAATTGGCATGACATGATTGTCGACCATGCTGTTTATTCCTATACTAGATGTTTGATATTTGTTTATTGATCTTGTCAAGTACAATGATTTATTATTGGTTATTTCTTTACTTTTCAATTCTGAACGTTATACAGCAGAGAAACGTACCGAATTCATGGAATTTACTTATTTCACCAGATCATCACGGGTATATTTTACCGTAAGGATTAACGGCTCAGCATCTCAATTTATTAATTTTTTTGCTTTTCGTTTTTTCCGTTTTGTATTTTTGAGGCTCATCGATTTCTCAAAAATTCATTTAAATAGAATCTTGATTCCATTTTGATAATAATAAGGCTCATACCCTTTTTTCTTTCTTACTACTCTATAATATTATCTTTTCTTTCTTTTTCTCAACTTAAATCAACTAAATATCATTGTAATATTTCAGTAATGGATGCTTATGTTTCACAATTTCTTAATTATATACCAGGATTTTCAATTTTTGAAGGTGCTATTCAAAATATGTTAGTTAACATACTTAGAACAGGCCCAATTCCAAAACATATATCATTTGTAATGGATGGTAATCGTAGATTTGCTAAAACTCATAATTTACCATTAAAAGAAGGTCATAGATTGGGTGCTGATGCATTAGTTAGAGTGTTAGATTGTTGTTTTAGAGTTGGTGTTAAAAATGTCACAACTTATGCATTTTCAATTGAAAATTTTAATAGGAAAACGGAAGAAATTGATACTATTTTTTCTTTATTAAAATATAAATTAGCTATAATTTCAAGTGAAAATCAATTATGTGATTTACATAAAGTTAAAGTTAAAATTATTGGTAATAAATCGTATTTGCCTGATGATATTTTGAAAGATATTGAAATGGTTGAAGAACGTACTAAAAACCATACAAAACACGTACTTTTCATTGCTTTCCCATATACATCAAGGGATGATATTTGGTTTTCAACTGATCAAATAATTGATAAAATTTCAAATAATGAAATTACTTATGAGGAAATTAATGAAAGTTTATTTGAAAATAATTTTTATTATGATTCAATTAGTGAACCTGTTGATATTTTGGTTAGAACTTCAGGTCATACAAGATTAAGTGATTATATGTTATGGCAATGTCATCAAGATTCAGTTATTGAATATCCAAATACTTTATGGCCAGATTATAAATTCTATAATACTTGGTATACTATTTTTAAATGGAGTTATTATAAAACTTTAATAATTCAAGATGCTCAAATCATGCAAATTAAAAAAATTAATAAAGATCAAATTAATAAAAAATATAAAGATTTGCCAAAAATTCATCCACCTTTTGCTTCAGTTACAAAGGCTTAATTAAAATAGTGTTTTAATTTCTAACTTCTTTTTATCTTTGCTTGATTGTGTTTTTCGTTTTGTTGGTTGTATATGAATCTATCTAATTTTCTTTTATTTTAAATATATATAATTCTGATACGTACGTGAGTAAAAGATTAATTAAAATTGAAATTAAATTTATTTGTAAATTATAAAAATTATAGAATATAAAGATAAGAAATAAAATTGAAAAACCGAAAAACTGAAAAACAAAAGAACAAAAAAAAAGCTAATGCTTAATTAAGCATTAAAAAAGAATAATATGAAATTTGTTCATCTAAAATATAAATTTAATAGTAGTTGTTGTAGTAAAGAATAAAATCATTATTTTTTTTAATTATTTATAATTTTTCGTGAAATGAACTAAATGCACCGTTTTTTTCTAAATCATCTTCAGGATTATGTGCAACTTCACCCTTAAAATATTGTCTCTTTGAAAATTTCCATAATTCAGACATAATCAAAAAGAATAATGAACATAAAAATGACCATGCCCAACCTGTGGTAATGCCCTTTTGTAAGAAAACATAATCATTAATAACTGGAATATAAATAGTTGGGATTAATGTAATAAAACCTAAAATGACGGACCAAAATAAAAATTGATTATACCATAAATCTTTCATCCATTGAGTTTTAATATTTGTTGAATCTGGATGCATTAAGAATAATGATCTTCTCATATGAATAACTTCCCAAGCTAAAATTAATGCACACCATGTCATTGTAACAAATGATGAAGCTCTAGCTCTGAAAACATGTTGACATGTATCAGCATAATCAGTTTTATTACAATTTTGACCTAATTCACCATTACCGTAGCCATAAACTTCAATAATAAAAGGAATCATACATGCACTTGCCATTACCAAACCATAAACAAACATATCAATAACAACTTCCCATGTGAATACTGAATCTTTTGCATCCTTTGGTGGTCTATCCATAATATCATCAGCTGCCCTTTCAACACCTAAACCCATTGCAGGGAAACATGAAGTAACAACAATGACCCATAAAACTTGAACTGGTGACAATGGGAAAACTGAAAAACCATCTTTATCTTTAAAAACTAAACCAATTAAAAGGAATAAAGCTTGTGCAACATTACAAGCTAATAATTGAATAACAAATTTTTGAATGTTGTCACTCATTCTTCTACCTTCTTCAACAGCATTCAAAATTGATGCAAAATTATCATCAGCTAAAACAATATCTGAGGCATCTTTTGCAACATCTGAACCATTTTTACCCATTGCAATACCAATATCGGAAATTTTTAATGATGGCGAATCATTAACACCATCACCAGTCATTGCAACAATTTGACCTCTTCTATGTAATGCATCAACTAATCTAACTTTTGTTTGCGGTGCACATCTTGCAATAACTAATGGTAAAACAGGTAATTGATCAATTTCTTCTTCACTTAATGAATCAAATTGAGGTGCAGTCATAACCATTGAATTAACAATATCTTTTGATAACATATTAATATTATCAGGTAAAATACCAACTTCTTTTGCAATTGCACTTGCAGTTGAAGGATGATCACCAGTTGCCATATGAACTGAAATACCTGCATGATGACATAATTTGACAGATGGTAAAGATTCAGGTCTTGGAGGATCATAAATACCAATTAAACCTAAGAAATGTAAACCTCTTTCAATAATATCCCTTTCAATTTTTTGCCATTCAGAACCTAAATTTTGTTCAGTTGGAATTTTCTTTGCAAATGCTAAAACTCTCAAACCTTTTGATGATAATTTATTCATTTCATCTTCTAATAATTTAATTGAAGTAATATCCATTTTATCAATTTTACCAGTTGATGGATTTGTCCATGTGTCACATAATGTTAAAATTCTTTCAACTGCACCCTTTGTATAAATAGTTTCAGTTTTATCATCATTATTAATATAAATTGATGACATTCTTTTAATTGAAGAATCAAATGGGAATTCAGCTAAATAATTGAATTTATTTTCATCTTCAACTAGTAAATCTCTATTATAACCCAGTCTTGAAACAAAAACTTGAATTGAAATTTCAGTTGGATCACCTCTTGCCTTCCAATCTTTATTACCATCATCATCTAAATCTTCATAAACTTTTGCAACATTAGCTAAAGAAGCAGCTAATAACCAATTATTAAATAAATCATACTTTTCAGTATTTTTAAATTTAGCATTAAATTCATCATATGATAACCAAGTTGAATTTTCATCAATGTTGAGTGGAGATGATTCACAGAATAAAAGTTTACCTAAAGTTGGATTAAAAGGTTCATTAAAATCTTTAACGGAAAAGGTACCTAAATTAGGAATATAAACTTGCTTTGCAATCATTCTACCTTGAGTTAGAGTACCAGTTTTATCAGAACAAATTGCATTAACAGAACCTAAATTTTCTAACGCATCAAATCTTCTAACAATAACATTTCTTTTTAACATTTCCTTTGCACCAACTGCCATTGTAATTGTTAAAACAACAACTAAAGAAGACGGAATCATGGATAATGCAACACAGATTGCATAAATAGCAACTTCTTTTGTAACACTAAATTTTTGTGAAGCCATAACAATAATTGCGAAAACAACAGCAATCCAAAATAAATAAATTGCTAACCAAGATAATTTTTTCTTTAATGGGGTACCTTCAGCGGTACCTAAAATATAACCAATTGTATTCCAAACGGTAAAACGTGCAGCATTTGCATATTCTTTTGCGCCAGCATCCTTTTTATTTTCAATTTTATAAATAATTGAATTATCACCTTTTAAAGCATTTGCAATTTTACCAATTTCAGTATTTAAACCAGATAAAACGACAATGCCAATTGCTCTACCTTTTGAAACAGTTGAAGAAGAATAAGCCAAATTTAATCTATCACCGACAGGAATTTCTTGATTATATAATTCGTTTGCATCTTTTGAAACAGGTAATGATTCACCAGTTAATAAAGCTTCATCTGTTTCAAAATTATGAGTTTCAATTAATCTAATATCAGCAGGGATTGTATCACCAACTTTAACAATAACCAGGTCGCCAGGAACAACTTCACAAGATGCAATGGTTTGTTCAGAACCATTCCTAATTACAACGGCAGAAGGAGAACTTAAATTTTTTAAAGAACCCATAGTTTTTTCAGCTTTAAATTCTTGATGAGAACCAATAACAACATTTAAAGTAATAATAAAAGCGATAACACCACCGGTAATCCAATCTTTAATAGCAAAAGAAATAACCATTGAAATAATTAAAACAATAATCATCGCATTGAAGATTTGTCTTGCTAGGATATTAATAATTGAAACTTTTGAACCATCACCAATTGAATTTGGACCATAAATTGATAATAGATGTTTTGCCTTTTCATTTGATAGACCATGAATTTTATCAGTTTCAAAAATTTCAATACACTTGTCAATTGGAATTAAATAAGATTGATTACCGGCATTGGTGCTTGGACCATCAGACGTAGAGATTGTGGAGTACCTTGAAAGTACTTGTTCATTTATATCGTTGTTTTTTTCGGACTTATTATCAAAAGACATAATAAGTAGATAAGCGTCTTACGTATAAAAAGCTTTTTGTTATAGAATAGAGAATAATAGAAAAGAAGTGTAAAGAATTACAAGAGACTAGAATAGGAGTTAAAAAGCGAAAAGATCAAATAGATACGATGGTGTCCCAGAACAGAAATGGAAAAGGTGGGAAAGGCTAATATTTATAGGGATATCGATATAGAAGGGAAAAAAAGGTGAGAGAGAAGCTGTTTCGGAGGAACCTACTAATTTCGGTGAATGAGATAACGTGGGTCGCCAAAGAACAATGCAAGTTTTTGGAACAATGAAGGGTCCTGAGATTAGATCACGGCACAGAACATGGCTCAGTTGGGCGGTGCGGGGATATGGGAGATAAGAAGCAGCGGGTTGTGGTGGGTGTTGCAAGATTACTGGTGGGTGTCAATGCTTTGTGTGCAGTGTGCTGTGCATGGTGCATCGGTGTGTTGGTTCAGTGCACTGTGCATAGACACTTGCACTTGCACTTGCACTTGCACCCAACCAGAGGGCGTGCCCTTGACTTGCAGAAGACATCCTCCCCGCCATCCTGTCGCTCCACTGCCAGCCCGCGGTCGTCATACCCATCGCACCACACTTTCCCTGCTGGGCAACCGGGAACGGCTAAGCCTCTTCGGGAAGCTGCAGTTGCCTATTTTTATCTTTTTTCTTTATCTTTTTTCTTTTTTCTGTTTTTCGTGTTTTTGCAGCCGGAACAAGGCGAGCGCGCCGATCGACGCGGGTGGCCCTGACGCGTAGGTTTTTTCGCTAATTAATTTTTTTTACTTGTTACGCGTCGGTGCTGGTTTGTTTTGTTTTCCATTTTCTGCCATGTTTTGTTGTTTGTTTTCTCCGTTTGTTCTATTGTTTGCAATGGTGTAAGATTGCCTTGCCTTTCTCCTTTCTCGGTTTTTTTTATGTTGCACGTCAACAACTGTCGTTGGTGTGCTTTCTATTTTGATTCCGCTTTGCTGGTGCACTTACTCTTTTCGGTTTATTTCTTTGTTTCTTGAGATTTCACTATCTCTGCTTTTCGTGTCTGCATGTTCTGTTTCTTTTACCTGCTTAATTCCTCCATTTCATTCTCTTCCTTTCCTTTCCTTCCTCAATATCCCCGTATATATCTATACACCCGCACGCCTTTCAAATTCTCATGAACTCAATACCTCCCCAACCTTTTGATAAAAATGTCAATTTGAAAATCCTTTATACCTTTGATGATAAAAACACTTTCCTTGCAAGGTCAACTAATCCAGTAAAGGCAAAAATAATAACTTTACCAAACCAACCTCCTCACAATGGTATTCAAATCGGTTGTGTTGAGTTAAAATCTTGCTTACATATACTAAACTCTATATCTCCTGAATGGTTTCAAAATAATATGGATTATTCAATCTACTATAAAGATATCATTGAGTTTGACCAACCTTATGTTGCAACTGGTTTATATTCAAATATCACTAATTCAGACAAAATTAAAAATAGTACTACTATTAATACTAATAATCAATTAATAACTGGTAGATTATGCACTAACCTTATTAATTTATATCAGTCAAATAATTCAATTGATACTTTGGATATAAAGTTAAGATTGTCCCCTGTCAACTCAAATCACAATTCAAATAAAAGAAAATCAGATTCTTTCTCACTGTATGATAATTCTCAATCAAGTAGTCCCCCAGTTACTGATATAATATCAAATAATCACCACAATCAACAACAACAACCAGTACGGAAAAAATCTAGAAAGTTTTCAATTTCAAAACAACAACAACAACAACAACAACAACAACAACAACAACAACAACAACAATCACAAAACCATTCAACATTACCATCCCCACCTTCTCAAATTAATAGAAATATAAACAATGTTTCAAATAATCTACCTCAATTAGCATCACGTACTCAATCATTACCCTTCATAACAGAAGATTCTTTGGCTCATAAAATCAGATTATCTGATATGATCAGTTCAAAAAGGGATAAATTAAAACAATTTGATTCAAGAGGTGAATCTATTTCTTCAAGATTTCAGAATTTTCCAAAGTCTATCAAGGAAGAAGATGATTTGAGCTCACAACCAACGAAAGCTAAAAAGAGTAAAAGTTTCTACGAATCTGTTGTCAAAATTGGCGATACTTCAGTATCAAATCAACAATTACAACAAAATCCCACTTTATCGTCTAAATCAAAGAAAAAAATATGTGTTAATTGTATGATTTCAACAAATCCACCTTATAAATTTTTTAAAGATGGTATATTTGAATTTGGAAATTCAGGTTATTTATGTTCAATTTGTACTTTCCATCAATCTAAAAATGATATAAAATTATTACGTGAACGTGGTGAGTTAGGTTCAAAAGGTTTATTAGATGGTCCATACACTAAAAGTAATTCAGCAAATACTTCAAATAAATCACGTTCGAAAAAAAAATTAAACAATCTGATAAACACAAATTTGAATATGAATCTAAATCATTTAAATCCAAATATGTCTTCTTCTTCTTCTTTGTTAGTTGATGATTCTTCATCTCCGTTATTCTTATCGTCATCACCAATGAATTTACAAACAGGACTTTTAAACTCAAATAATGCTTCGAGATCTAAAAGGCAAAATAATAATTTTAATAACTCACAAATGTTTCTTTCAAAATCTGAAAACATCCATGATTTTACAAACGATCTCAATAATAATGATGATATACTAGAATTATTGAAACTTGATCAAAATTTTGGTAATTTCAAAACATACCTTCCATCATCATCATTATCATCATCATCGAAGCATATTCAACATAATAATAAAGCATCAGCAACTTCAAAGTCAAACACATTAAATCCCAACATCAACAACAATAATATTCATGATATATTCAGAGTTCCAAATAATAAGTTCATACCACAAACCTCTTCACCTGCATCATCATCAAATAATGGAACATCAAAGAATAATTCTCCAAATGAAAATGACAACGATTTTTATAAAGATTTAGATAATATACCAATAGATGCAACCAAATTAAATACCACTTTAATACCAATTGATGATGATGAAAAGGAAAATTTCCCACCAAACGACAATAATGCTACATCAAATGTTACTTCAATGCCACCTCCATTACCCACATCGGTTAATGAATTTACTGGTATTTCTCCAAGTATTCAACGAATAATCGAATCTTTTTCAAATGAACCAAGCTCTCCTACAAAGACAACGGGCAATGATGATTGGAATTATGCATTTTTCAATAATGATAATAATGATGAAAATGAAAATAATGATGGCAACAACAATAATAGCAATAATCATTCAGATTCAAATTCATCACAAACTAATATGTTGAATATTCTAAATGATGGAACTGAATGTGATGATCCAGAAATTAATAGAATCTTAAATGGTAATGATAATTATGGTCCTGTGAACTCACATATTAATAATATTGATCTTAATACTGATAAATATGAAATAACTCCAAGAGATCCGGGTACAGCACAATCACAAAATCAATCAAATACGTCACCTAATGGATTTAAAATGACGCCATTAAATACAGAAAATATAGAATTAAATATTTCATCAGGTATTAGAAATAAAAGTAATGATAATGAAAATAATGAGAATAATGATAATGAGATAAACATTGATATTGAATTAGATGGTTTGGATAAATCATCTTCAATCGATAAAAACACAGCAAAATCAAACCAAATACAGGCAAAAAAGACGCAAACTACAAAGTCTACATCATCCAATTCTAAAAAACAAAGAATAACAATGCCAAGCTCACCATTTTTCAACATACAAAATGATAACCACATAAACACAGACACGGTTATTAATAATCTTAGTAATCGATTAGAAAAAGAAGATAAGTCATTAAATACCTCAAATTCAATGATTAATTCAACAATGAATTGGGAAACAAAATCATCACCAGTAACAGATCCATTATCTTCGTCAGGTTTAAAAAATTGATCTTTTAATCTCACAATTCATTTATCAGTTTATAATCAGCACTTTATTTTTGTAAATTTTATACACCGATTGCTCATACATTTTGTATATTACCCGAATTAGGCATCCAAAAGCGCACAAATTCATGTTCACTAAAAGAAAACCAAAACTCGTGGGACGGTATTTTTTATCGCTTATTGGGATTCAACATTTTTTAACCCCGGCATCACTTTCTTATTGTATTAAAAAAAAAGAAAATGTTCATTTTCTTTTTTGATATTGTATTTGAGTTTGGGTATCCTATGTTGAACTGATCTTCATTCTTTATTTAAACTTCAACTTTTTTAAATACACACCACAGAGTATTAACAATATACATCAAATATACATATATATATACATTTGGATCTTTTTTAAAAAAAATGCTTTCGTTTAGAACAACTGGATATAATGGATATGCATGTAAATATTCACCATTTTATGATAATAAGTTGGCAGTTGCAACAGCTGCTAATTATGGATTGGTTGGAAATGGTAGACTGTATATATTATCAATAACAGATGATGGTAGAATTGTTCAAGATGCATATTTTGATACACAAGATGGACTATTCGATGTTTCATGGTCTGAATTACATGAAAATCAAGTCCTTACATGCTCTGGGGATGGATCAATTTCATTATTCGATATAACATTGCCAAATTTCCCGATTAAAAGATTTCATGAACATAGAAGAGAAGTATTCTCTGTAAATTGGAATATGGTTGATAAATCAATATTTTGTTCTTCATCTTGGGATAGTACGATTAAAGTTTGGTCTCCGATTAGAGATCAATCATTAATAACATTAATGTCAAATAAAGATACTACTATTAAAACAGATTTATCAATGAATACAAAGGCTCCGTTATCTACAAAACCAATTGTTGAAAATACAGCAAATGATTGTGTGTATCAAGCATCATTTTCACCGCATGATCCATCTTTAATTGTATCTGTTAATTCTGCATCACATTGTCAAATTTGGGATACGAGATCTTCAACTCCTTTAATATTAGATTTTATATCGCATGCTGGTATGGAAGTTCTATCTTGTGATTTTAATAAATATAGAAGTTCAGTAATTGCAACTTCATCGGTTGATAGATCGATTAAAATTTGGGATTTAAGAATGATACCTGATTTACAAAAAAATCATTTAGCTCAAAAAAATAGAATTGGCCCATCTCCAATAAATAAATTAATAGGTCATGATTTTGCTGTACGTAAAGTTCAATGGTCTCCACATTCTTCAGATGTTCTCATGTCAAGTTCTTATGATATGACTTGCAAAATTTGGAGAGATTTAACTGATGAAAGTGCAAAATATATGAGTAGTTTACGTCTGAAACATGGTGATTCACTTATTAATAGTTTTGATAGACATAGAGAATTTGTTTTAGGTTGTGATTGGTCGTTATGGGGTAGAGGATTCGTTGCAAGTACCGGATGGGATGAAATGGTTTATGTTTGGAAAGCAGTTTGATACTGTGTGTGTAATTATTTTACTGGTTGTCTCTTCTTCCAAGTAATATTACGAGTCATCTTTATAAGCTCTATATATCTATATCTATATCTAAAAATCATGTAATTTTAACAACATAACTTAATTAATATTAAACTAATTGAATATCATCATTTCTATTTCCTGAAAACCGTTCAACTTCTGTCATTAATCGAGTTACCCATAAATCTCTTTCAACTCTTGATCTGGCCAAAAATGCGAGTGCCCTACCTGAAACTCCTAACCGTGTAATTATTTTTAAAACTTTGATTGGATTTGCTTTTTTATTTAAATTAACTTTAGAAAGATCAAGCATATTTTTATCGTGTTCATAATTAAAGGCTGTTGTATCTTCTTCGTCTGATGTAGAATCTGACGATGTTTCATCATCACTAGAAGTACTAGAATCTGAATGGTTATAATGCATATTATCATTGAATATTGCATTTGAATTGGTTTTTCTTTTACTTTTTTTCTTTTTTAAATTTGAAAAATGAAATTTACTTTTCTTTGATCTATTTAAAATAAATGCTTCATCATCCTCAGCTTCATCTTGGGATTCGGCTTCGGCTTCATAATCTGCCTCATATTGCGATTCATCACTCAGTTCAGAATCAAAATCACTCAAGGACTGAATATCATCATCATTTTTACTGGAAACTGTAAATTTCCTTTCTTTCTTTTCAGAACTCAATTCAGAACCTTTGGCATTTTTAATATTTTTCATCATAATACTTTTGGATCCAAACCATAATGTAAATGATCTTTCATTCATCGATTCACTACTTCTCCATCCATCGGAATAAATTCTTGGTAGACAGTGTAAATAAGATGATGAATTAAAAAAGATCGGATTTTTATTTTCTGAATGAATTTTACCTGAATTTGAAAAAACGTAACAACTGGTTAATGAAATTGATGCATACTTTACAAAGTATGTTGAAGGTCTAGCAACTCTTGAAGATTTGGATCTATTGAAAATTTCGTATAAAATTAAAAATCCTGGACTTAAAACTGCATAAAATGTTTGATATTGTTTACTTTTGAACTTTTTACAATAAATGTAACCTTCCATCAATACGGGCTTATCTAAAACATATGATGAAATACTATATAACTGAGAATCGGTATACGCTTTAGACATTTCCCATTTCGAACAACTTGATTCATTCTCCTTTGCAACTAATGATTCATAATTTTCGTCATTTGAATTCATTAAAGACAAATTTCTTTCCTTTAGTAAAATATGTCTAACCAAATCTTCTTTTCGTTTTAGTGACCAATATTCACTTAATTTACCTAAATTTTTAGCCCATTCATTTCTAATCGTTTTTGTGCAAACTTGTAATCTTAATGTTGAACCATCAACAAATTTCAAATCAAGACAATTTTCAACATATTCGTCTGTATTTTTAACTTCATTAACTGCAACGCCGCTACTATTTTTAAATAAGCAATCTTGATTAAGGTTTTTAGGATGCCCCCAGGTGGTTACATTTAACCGTTTAACAATAACATTAATGTCTTCCTTTGGTACGAGTCTAATATCCGAAATTTTGCATAAATCAACAACAGCATGAGCATTTGAAATCATACATGCACGCCTTTCAGCTTCGTATAATGCATTTAAATCTTTGTTGTGATATTCTTCTGGGGTCGTATTTGGTGTTAACCATTCAATATGATGTTCTGTTAACGGATATACAATTGAATGGTAAACTTGTGGTTTGAATGACGATGCTTCTTCGAGTTGTTTTAAATTAAGAATGTCTCCAGCTGGTGTAATATAGTTACGTGGTGACAAGGTATCAAATGGAATTACTGGAACTGCGTTATAAAAATCTTGAAAGAATAATAAGTTTTCCACCGAAAAGGCATAAAGTAATTTATAATATTGCCTACCCATAATTGACTTGAGACTGCCTTTTCTATCTGATAATTTAACAATAAATCCTTCTATTGGCAATGGTTCAATTAATGATCCATCACTTAATACGTGTGCTTCATGTTGAAACTCCCTTAGTTCTAATTCATATGAAGATCCAAACATATTCCATAATATTTCAATTAATGCTTCATTTTCTCCCAAAATCCATTCCAACCTGTCGTATTTCCTAAATGTTAATGCTAGAAACGTCCTATCGTATTTTATTTTAGAAACAAACTCTCTAGTAACTTGATTACATGGAATTTTATTGTTTTTTTGTAATTCATCAATCTGCTTACTTATCATATCTAGTAATTTTTCAAAGCTTCCAAACTTAGGAAATTGATACCCATCGTTTTTGAATTTTACCATAATACAATCTGAGCTTCTTGTTTTCTCGTTAACTAAAGAATAAAATAAACTTTTTGCACCCAAAATTGTAAATGAAATATTCAATGTTGGTATATTAACCAACATAGTAGTCTGATTACGTTGGTTTGCAGATTTAGGATTTAATAGTTGTCGTAAAAAACTCAACCATACGATTGCAGAGGTCAACGAATGAGCCAATAATGTATACTCAATTCTACAACTTCGCTTCTCTTTAGATATTCTAATACTTTTATCTAGTAAATTTGCAAATCCAATATTTGTATCCAGTCTACTTAAAACTAATGAAAAATGGCAACCATTCTGTTTTGTAGTTTTATACAGATCTTCGGTTGTTTTCTTCAAAAAAGTTTCTTGATTTCCGAATCCATTTAACTCTGATTTTTTCTTTCTAAGTGTGTTCTTTATATCTTTCTCCTTATTTACTAGACCAGTAATTGTCCTTCGCAAGGTAAGGTTGTGTGAGTCATCCAGAATTAATGTGTCATTATTTTTATCTTCCTCTTCGTTATTCCAACTTCGACCACCAATTTCCTTTTCATGCTCATATGCAAAGTCATCATTGCTGACATCTCTTAATTCCTCTCTTTCAACTGCACCTTTAAAAATTTCGTTTTCAATATTTAACGTATCATCACGTTTGAAAATTTTATTGCTTTTATAGAACTGAATGATTGCGGGATAATCAATATCATCAGTCGCTCTAACCACTGCAATATATTCTTTCCATCTTTCCAAAGTTCTTGAAGACGTTTTGGAATTTAACGTTATTTTTTCTGTCATTGACACAGTAACTAACATCTTCTCCATTTTGATAATTTCACCTGCTTGAAAATGCCGTAAAATTTTTTTAACTTTTTTCTTTCTTGATTGAGTCTTTTCCTTCTCTGAAAACCCCAGCTTTGCACCGAGTGTTTTGGCTTTAAAGTGATTATATTTGTTATTTTGCTCATTATCTATTGTAAAATAATTTTTTTCAACACTACAATCTGAATTATTTTCTAGTTCATCTTCTTCGCTAGATGATTTATAAACTGGTTGAGAGTCAATAAAAGGAATGGGAGCTTGAGTTTTTAAAGTATCCTCAGGTGGTATATTTGACGTCTTGGCTGATGATTTTAAACAGGGTTTCTCGTCGATAGCTGAAAATACAACGTTTTTTTTGTGTTTAACAGGTTCATGATCATTATCATTGCTTGTATCTATTACAGGCTCTGGGATTTCAGATGCCGTTACATACGATGCATCACTATCACCGTCAGATTTGGATCCAATCATGTTTGAATCTGCACTTTTTTGTAAAGAAAACATTACATTGTTGATTTCATTTTTTAAAATTTCTTGCCTTTCGAATATAGGTTTTTTTAAAAATTCATTAGATTGGGTTGAGGTTAATGGTAAACCATCGTTTATGGGTATATTAGTTTTCAATTGTGAACTATTGTGATTAGCTAATGTATCAGTATTTGAATCAGAATCAGAATCTATATCTGAAGAATACATTGCTGAATTGAATGAATGATGAAATTGAATGTTTTCCTTTTGAAAATGCTGTCTGGGTATATGAAAAGTACTTGTATTTTTATCTTTTTTCGAAGAAGAATCGGTGCTTTTTAAAATCGGTTTCTCCTGAAGTTTATGAAGTTTAACATTTATCAGATTTAAGTAATCACTTTCGGGTTTTAAATCTTGAAAATTATTATGACCTTCTTTATTATTCAATTCTACATTGTTGTTAAATGGTGGAGCTAATTTAGTAGTGACCTGATTTACATTATCATTAATAGTACTTATATCATTATCATTAATAATACTTTTTTTATTGAAAAATTTTGAGGCAATTTTTTCTTTAATTGATGAACGGTCTGTATCTGCCTTCTGAATTTTATCGTGTGTTTCTTTGGATATTGCATTTTCAAAATGATCAAGGGTTTTACGTTCAATATGCTTCATCTCATGTGATTTCACGTGGTCCAATCTATAAATTTTTGCCAACAAAACCGATTTCTTATCTAAAATCCAAGCGGGTGGAAGATTGCCTAAAAAAACAACAGTCGATGTGTTATACAACTCCAAAGCACTGCAATATCGTAATCTGAAAGCAGTATATGAGTTCTTGGGTATTTGTAGCTGGTGAGACGCTGAATCTCCGTTAGACATGATTTTATCGTAGATCCCCTCGAATCCCTCAAGTGGAAAAAATTTGTCTCTTCTTTGGTGTCCTATCTGTTCCACTGATAGTCTCTTTTACTCTCTTCATCTAACATCCCAGAATCCCCTTTTGTCATTTCAAAAACATTTTATTCGCAGATTCATGTTGCCGATGAGCCCTTTTCGGGAAAAAAACGTTGTGGTCGGCCGACGCAAAAAAGAAACTCTCGCGGATGGAAATAAGAAATAATCTTTTTGAGAAGCGATTCTTACTAAGAAAAGTTGTCTTCTCGGTTCTGTCTGCTCAAAAGCCAGCATATATTTGTAACTCTACTGTACAAAAATCTTTTAATCAAACAGACTTGTTGGAAAGAGCGTGATATCTTCATCACATTTTTGACTGTTGAATTGCATTGTTGTGATCCACATTTGTGAATAGCAATCTTTTCATAATTTTTATCTATCTCCATCAAAAACTTTCCAAACCCGTGATTTTCTGATATTTAAATTAATAACTACACGCTTTTTTATCACGATATCTATTATTTACTATTTTACTTGCATATATTTAATATATTCACGTTTTTCAACAGTTTTTCTTCAATTTTATTGTACACAAACAACTGCAATTTGAAATAATAGACTAGTCATTCTTTTTTATTCACTAAGATGTCAAATAATGGTCAAGAAAAAGATAATTCCAATTTATCTAATAGTCCGTTTGCTGATAAATATGTTTTAAATCCATTGGATGATAATCCATTACCATCTCCATCCGTTGGTTATAAGTCAAATTTAAATAAAAGACATTTTTCAGGCTACAGTACAGCTTCATCAAAGGCAAATGATGATTATGAAGATGCAAATTCAATGGGTAAAACTCCAATGATGCATCAGGACTCCTCATTTTCTTATAATAATAACAACATGCATAATAATCATAACAATACCTACACTCCGCTCAATTTAAAAAAATCAAATATTGATAATTTCACCAACCTAACGTTTGAAGATGAAGAGGATGAAAACTATGATAATTTTGATGGTGAAATAAATGATGATTTGAAAAGAAATAAAACCACTTTTCAAAGACATAGATGGGGTACACAGCGTAAAAAAGACGGGAGACCTTTGAAGAGAAATAAGACTTTAAAAAAAGTTTTTGAAAACTCTATATTTCCAAAACAAAATGATGATGATGATGATGAACTAAAATACGATCGTACCAATAAAGATGAAAAGGATATTTCACATATAAAGAGAGATATTTACTGGAATTTACAACTGCCAGCTGATAATTTAGATGAACTGGGTAATCCACCAACCTATGCTAGAAATAAGATTATGACAACAAAATATACTCCCATCACCTTCATTCCTAAGAATTTGTATTTTCAATTCGGTAATGTTGCAAATATTTATTTCTTAACAATGATTATTTTAGGTGCTTTTGATATTTTTGGTGTTCCGAGCCCTGCACTTTCTGCTGTTCCTTTAATTGTTATTGTTGCAATTACTGCTTTCAAGGATGCGTTAGAAGATTCAAGAAGAACTGTTTTAGATTTAGAGGTTAACAATCAGATTACTCGTGTTTTAAAAGGTATGGATAATCCAAATTTCAATGGTGAAAATATCAGTTTATGGAGAAAACTTAAAAAGGCAACTTCTAAGCTTATGTGGGCATTTTTTAGAAGAATTAAAAATCAAAAAATGATTGATCCTTTGGCTGAGGATGGGCGTGGTAAAAAATCTCTAGATAGTATTGATTATAGAAGAAGTTTTCAAGAAGCAAGATCTGACAATGTTAATGAAAGTAATGATCTTAATCCATTTAGTGATCCAATTGATATGAAAAATAATGATGAGGATGATACTGGTGCTTCTAGTCCTGATTACGATACTGTTATGCCTTCATTTGTTTCTTCTTTTAATGCTGATTATATAGCACATCCAACGTTTAAAAAGGATTACTGGAAGAATATTCATGTAGGTGATATTGTTAAAATTAAGAATAACGATTCAATTCCGGTTGACATTGTTATTCTATCAACTTCTGATTCTGATGGTGCATGTTATGTTGAAACTAAAAATTTAGATGGTGAAACAAACTTGAAAATCAAACAAGCTTTAAAATGTTCTCATGGTGATTTAAAATCAGTTGATGACCTAGCAAAATGTAAATTTTGGTTAGAAAGTGAAGGTCCAAAATCAAACCTATATAGCTATGAAGGGAATTTGAATTATTATGCAAATGGTGATGATGAAAGAGGAGAAATTGCGAATGAACCTGTAAATATTAATAATATGTTATTGAGAGGTTGTTCATTAAGAAATACTAAATGGGTTGTTGGTATTGTTGCATTTACTGGTAATGACACTAAAATTATGCTGAATGCAGGCATTACTCCAACAAAAAAGTCAAGAATAGCACAAGATTTAAATTGGTCCGTCGTTATTAATTTTCTGTTATTATTTGTTCTTTGTTTTGTTTCTGCAATTGTTAATGGTGTCTTCTATAATAATGATAAAGTGTCAAGAAAATTTTTTGAATACAAAAGTGTTGTTGGCTCTGCAGCTGTTAATGGTATTGTCAGTTTTTTTGTTGCAGTTATTTTATATCAATCGTTAGTGCCAATTTCACTTTATATTTCTGTTGAAATTATCAAAACTGCACAGGCCTATTTTATATATTCTGACGTTCAAATGTACTATAAAAAATTAGATTATCCTTGTGTTCCAAAGTCTTGGAATATTTCAGATGATTTAGGTCAAATCGAATATATATTCAGTGATAAAACTGGTACTTTAACACAAAACATTATGGAATTCAAAAAGTGTACAATTAATGGTATTAATTATGGTAGGGCATATACTGAAGCTTATGCTGAAATTAGGAGAAGACAGGGTATTAATGTTGATGAAGAGGCACTAATTGAAAGGGAAGGAATTGCTGCTGACAAAGTTGAAATGATTAATATGTTAAAAGATATTAATCGTGGTACAATTTCTGAAACGATTGATAAAGATTTGACATTTATATCGAAGAAATTTGCGTGTGATTTAAAGGGACGATCTGGTGAAACTCAAAAGCAAGCTACAGAAAATTTTATGCTAGCATTAGCACTTTGTCATAGTGTTCTAACTGAAAGATCAGAAACTGATCCTTCTAAGTTTGAATTGAGAGCACAATCCCCTGATGAAGCAGCCCTTGTTGGTACTGCTAGGGATGTTGGTTTTTCATTTGTAAATAGAACTAAAAATGGTATGATTTTAAATGTTCAAGGTGAAGAAAAGGAATATCAAATTTTAAATATCTTGGAATTTAATTCGACTAGAAAAAGAATGAGTGCAATAATCAAATTACCTCCAGCAAATCCAGGTGGGGAACCAAGGGCTTTACTAATTTGTAAAGGTGCAGATTCTATTATTTATTCAAGACTAAGTGATAAAAATGATAAAACGTTACTCGAAAAAACTGCTATTCATTTAGAACAATTTGCAACTGAAGGTTTAAGAACATTATGTATTGCTCAAAAGCAACTAACATGGGCACAATACACTGATTGGCAACAACGTCATAAGGTTGCATCATCTTCATTGCATGATAGAGAAGGTAAAATGGAAGAAGTTGCATCCTCGATTGAAAAGGATTTGGTTTTACTAGGTGGAACAGCAATTGAAGATAGATTACAAGATGGTGTTCCAGATTGTATACAATTATTAGCCAGGGCTGGTATTAAGCTATGGGTTTTGACTGGTGATAAAGTTGAAACAGCCATTAATATTGGATTCTCGTGTAATTTGTTACAAAACACAATGCAATTATTAGTTATCAAAACATCTGGTGATGATGTCGAAAAATTGGTACCTGATGATATGAAAGATGATGTTTCAGAAGACAAAAGTGAATTGGTTAGATTTTTGATTGAAAAATATCTTGAAGAATATTTTGGTATGATTGGATCTTTAGAAGAATTAGAAAACGAAAAGAAAGTCCATGCTCCTCCGAGTGGTAATTTTGGTGTTGTTATTGATGGTGATGCGTTAAAACTTGCTCTTGGTGACTCATTAAGAATTAAGTTTTTACTTCTTTGTAAGCAATGTAAGGCTGTCTTATGTTGTAGAGTTTCACCTGCACAAAAAGCATCTGTTGTGAAATTAGTCAAAGAAACTTTAGATGTTATGACCTTAGCAATTGGTGACGGTTCCAATGATGTTGCAATGATTCAAGCTGCTAATGTTGGTGTTGGTATTGCTGGTGAGGAAGGTACTCAAGCTGTTATGTCCTCGGATTATGCTGTGGGTCAATTTAGGTACTTAGCTCGTCTAGTTTTAGTTCATGGTAGATGGTCATATAAAAGGTTAGCTGAAATGATTCCATGTTTCTTTTACAAAAATGTTATTTTTACATTAGCATTATTTTGGTATGGTATTTATGATAATTTTGACGGTACTTATTTATTTGAATATACATATTTGATGTTCTATAATTTAGCATTTACTTCACTTCCAGTTATTTTCTTAGGTATTTTTGATCAAGATGTTGATGACTATATTTCACTATTAGTTCCACAATTGTATAGAACTGGTATTTTAAGAGCTGAATGGAATTTTGAAAAATTCTATTGGTATATGGTTGATGGTTTCTATCAGTCAATTATTTCATTCTTTTACCCATACTTCATGTATTATAAATCAGGTGTTATTTCAAATAATGGTTTAGCATTAGATCACAGATTTTATTTTGGTACTGTTGTTGCTTCAATTGCAATTGTTTCATGTAACTCATATATTATGTTAAAACAGTATAGATGGGATTGGTTAAGTGTCGTTATTAATATTATTTCAAATATTATTTTATTTGCTTGGACTGGAATTTGGTCATCTGTTGTTGGTTCACAGGAATTTTACAAAGTTGCAGCTCGTTTATATAATGCGCCATCATTCTGGGCGTGTTTTTTTATTGGATTTCTCATGTGTATGTTACCACGTTTTGCTTGGGATTTTGCATGTTCAGTTTTAAAACCAAAAGATGTTGAAATCATTCGTGAATGTGTTGAAAATGGCGATTTTAGTCAATATCCGAGAAATTATGATCCAACTGATCCAAATAGACCAGCCATTTCTAAATATACACAAGCACACACACTAGAATCACACATCTCGCCTGTCGACTTCCCAGCTCCTGGCCCATCTTACAGAGATACAATCAATGGTACTGGAGGTTCTCGTGGTGGTGCATTTAAACGTATGTTCAGTGGAAATAATAACAAATTTTCACCTTCAATTCCGAATGCATCAATGGAAAGTTTGGAAACTGAAGAGATCGAAATGGATTTTCAGAAAGGTGGATATTCAAAGCCGGATGGTACAATGGCAAGTCCAAGTATTTCTGTGAAGAATAAAGCAAATTTTAGAAACAGTTTAGATCAAACTAGAAAAGAGCTACAATTTCAAAATGATGATGTTGAAGATAGAGGTGGTAGTTTTGAAAGATTAAGAACCAGTATTGACTTACCAGAATTAACTAATGCTAAAACTTTGATGAGCAACCTTTCTCATTAATGATACACAATTCATGCTTTATGATTAATTTATTTATTTAAAAAATGATTCCAAATTTTATGATTTATTTTTATTCTCTTGGGTGATATTTTTATTGCAGAATCACTACCCTAACATGTATATTTATCGGTTCTTATTAGAACATTGTGTTTTTTTTTCATTTATTAAATTACATTCAACAATATTTGTCTTAATTATGACCCTGCTAATTATAAAAATAAAAAATGTTTAATTACTATCTGAAAAGACTATAAACTTTTAAAGTTTTTAGGAAATAACTTTTGACGAAGGTTACACCAGAATCCTCTATCATAGATATTAGTTAAATCTTCCCAACCTTTAATTCTTTCTAAACTTCCTCCATTGTGACTATTGTAAAGTAAAGAATTTTTGATGTGATAAAATTTTATATTCGACGTATCATCACCACGAATTAAATAAATTTTATCAGTTTCATTATCAGGTATAAACTCAAATAATCTTTGTTCTTTGACCAAATCATTAATCGTATCCCATTTTCCAATTTCATTTGTGGTAACTCCCAGGTAAACAGATTTTATTGTTTCACTAAAAAAATATCCTATAAGTGGCAGTAGACAGATACAGAAGATTAACATTATTCCTGTAATTTGATTATCGAATGATGTCCATTTAATTAAAATCCAGTACTTTTTCAAAAATGCAGCCTCTTTAACTTCAGGTGAGACATCTTTAGAATACCGAAGGAACTGATTCAAACTATAAAAACACAAATAACCACCATAAATGAAAATAAAACAAATTGAAAGAAGAAATAAGAAAAACCATCTAAATGTATAATATGCAACATCATTATTTAGCCATATACAATGATGGTCAAACATAAGAACGCATTTATCGCAAGTTGCACAATGCTTACTTCTCGCAGGTTTTATTATTTTACAACTTGAACATTCTTTATCATCAAAAAATAGTATATTATCAAACGGAAATTCGGCTTTAAATAATTGAGTTTTCGACTGTAAAATATCCTTAGCTGGATCAATATAACCAGGATCTGATAAAACTGCAAGTATAAAGGAAACATAATTTGTTAATATTGCTGGTATAATAACAAACCAATATCGACAATTCCAATTAAATCCTGAATTGGACAATATTTCAAATTCAATGATCTGTGGATAAGTAAACTTAAAAAAATAAAAAAGACATCGACTCAATATAGTTAAATAAAACAAAGGTATGATCCAACCTGATACCCATATCAACCTAGTTTTGGATTTTTCAGACGTTAAATTTCCCTTAAAAAATTTATTATCAAGGTATTCAAATTGTTTACTAACATATCTGGAAATTTTATCAACTATTAAAATATTTAACTTATGTAAAATCGTTCCTCTATAGTTTGGCAAATCACCAAAAAGAATAATTAAGGAGATGAATGAAAAAATCAGAACAAACGCTATCAATGCATAAAAAACTAACATTTATGAGGTTTTGGTTTACAAATATTCCAAAAAGAAAGGCTTTATTTCAAATATATAGTTGACAGATTAAGTACAATTTCAAAAAAACTAAAAAAATAATTCTGACAGCTGTGGGGTTCGAACCCACGCCTCCGAAGAGACCAGGACCTTAACCTGACGCCTTAGACCACTCGGCCAAGCTGCCTTATCAAAAAGTTTTATAAATCCTGTGTACCTGAGCTGTACCAACATAAACCCATGGCTTCATATCGCAGTTGAAAAGTTAACTTATTTTGGAATTCAAAAAAAGTTTTTTTTATGCATTTACGTTGGAACTGGATCATTCAGATTGTATCAAGTAAGTTTGTAGAAGAACATAAAATGCCAAAATTTATTTTTGGGTTGTATATAATTAACAAAATATTGGAAGAAACTTTTTTAATTTAAGAAATTGCAAAAATGCATTAAATTTTGAAAGTTTTGAAAAGATGAGCCAAATATGTAATAGTTTTAAAAAAAAAGTTTGGTTATATTACTTATTTCAATTGCAATAGCTAAAATAGATCAAGTACAATAATAAGACACAATTAGAAAACAGGATATAAAAAGAAAATGGTTGGTGGTTTATAAAAAAAAAGAATGGATTCAAAACTTTTTTGACATGAATATAATTCCGAGATCTCTTACTTCTTTATTTTAATTATAACTATTGGCAAATAACTTTCTAGGAAGTGTTTTAAGACAAAAAAAGTGTTTCTTTTAAAATTTTAATAATCTAAAAAAACAATGAAATACAAAATGAAATTACGCAATAACACAACAACCACCACTATTTGAATCTTTACGTTCCTTGTGTGATTGGGGAACTTGTGTTGGTTTTGGTTTTGCTTGTGGTTGACTTCGTGGAGGTTTTGTCTTTTGTGTTGATTGCATTGGCGTTTTATTGTGATTTGAAGCTGGAGTTGAGAGTTGTGTGTGTTCATTTAAAACTGGTTGCTGTGTTGATTGTACTTGCTTAGTAAGTTGAACTTCTTGATAGTTTTCAGTAGACTTCTGTTGCTGAACCTCTTTTCTAATAATTTGTCTAACAACATCAACGAAAGCATCATCAACATTCATTTTATACATTGCACTGCTCTCATAAAAAGGAACTTTGTTCCATTCTTTGGACACATTAATACCATCTTCAGGTTTCAATTCCCGTTCATCGTTCAAATCACATTTATTACCAACCAAAACCATTGGAACAGAACTTGAGCCTTTAATACGAATAATTTGTTCTCTAATTGCTAGCAATTCTTCCAAAGATTTTTTATCAGTGACGGAATATACTAATACAAATCCATTACCGTTTTTAATGTATAATTCCCTCATTGCAGTGAATTGTGCAACACCTGCAGTATCTAAAATTTCAAGATTACATGCACGACCATCAACTTCAATTTCTTTTGAATATGAATCTTCAATTGTTGGATCATATGTATCAATATAAACGCCTTGCACAAATTGGACAGTCAAACAAGACTTACCAACACCACCGGCCCCAAGAACAACTAACTTATAATCTGTAGAAAAATAAAAATTGGAAGATAAAAATCGAAATCGAAATGTTAGTATAAACTATAATAAAGATGCAAGAAGTCATTAGAATTCAATTGATTTGTTTCCCATTCACACATACCTCTCATGTTGCAAACAAATAAACTTTATTTGTCTTCAGTCAAAAGAAGCAAATATGGTCAGGTAAAAACTTCAACAGATCAAAGATAGATTAACAATCTGAAATCTGCGAGATGCGTGAATACTAAGTTGTTTGTTTTGCGCCCATTCTGATATTGTTCCATACACTCGATTTTTAAATTTTCGTGCCTATACACACGAAAACATCATTTTTTTTCTTTAGATTCAAACCATCTTACTTTAAATGAAGTTTACATAATAACTTTATTTGCTTTATAATCTACAAATTAATTTAACTGAGCTGATAAATTGTTCACAATATTTTTGATTTTTAAGCTTCTAAGAAAAAGTTAAGATTTATTTTTACTAAAACATTCACGCTATTTTTTATAATGTAAATTAATATGTTTTGTATGAAAATTTTATAAAACGAAATTAAATTTAAATATTTTGAAGAATTATATTAGTTGTTCAACAGAAAGAAACAATATCTATTGATTTTTCTTTTCTTGCTGTGTTTTTTCAAATTCTGAATCGTCGTCTAATGCTCTATCTGCAATATCAGCTGCCTTGAAATCCATGAAGAAAAATTTCAAGATAAGTTCAACTGCCCAGGCAACAAAGAAATCCAATAACATGGTAACAGTTAATTTAATTTTAAAAATGGAAGTCATTGGAACAAATTGCATTGCTTCATTTAATTCAGGCATAAATTCGGTCGAACCTGAAACACATAAAAACGCAACACCTAAAATACCATAATACATACCCTTGTTTTCATGAATTGATTCCCTAAATGGTCTGCCAATATAGTTAACAGTAAATGTGCTGATTTGTTGAGATAATTGAAGTAAGAACATTGCAGTATTTAGCAATGATGGAGAAAAAGTCTTATCTAAATCAACCTGTGGTACTCTTGGTTCTAAAATGTAAATTTCTTTGGTGATATAAATTAATGAGATAAGATGGATCGCAAATTGACCTAAAATTGAACCCATAATATAAACATTAAAAATGCCTGGTTGTGGTCTTTCCTTAGACAATTTTTCAATCGCTTTACCTCTTGAAATTGACATGAAACAGACCGATAATAAAACACCTGAAACTGTAGCTTGGGCATCACCAAACTTAATACCAGCTAAATATAAGACTGATAATGAATATGCAGAAATTAGACAGTTTAATGCCAAAATTTTATACATTTGAATTGTTGAAACTAATGCACACCTACCTTGTCTAATGACGTTAACAACAGTTGAAACATTCGCTAATTTGGAAGTAAATGGAGCAGCAACCGATGCATCACCTAACTTAAGAACTGGAGCATCATCATCACCTTGAGCTTCTTGAAGCTGTGACAATAAAGATTCAGTAATATTATTTGCAGATGATGGATCTGTTGAAACAGTTACTGGTGGAGCATTCTTATTAGCTTCTTCAACCTCATCCTTAATTTTTTGAGTAATTTCAGTACCATGTTGCTCAAGCGCTTTGAGGTAGTTAGGATTCAATGGTCCAGGTGGATATAAATGAGCAATTTGAACGGGAATCTTAGGTGGTGGTTGGTTCCATTTTTTCATCAATTCACATTGCTTTTGATACATTTTTTCATAAGTTTCAATCTTTTTAGTCTCTTGCATTTGTTTTAATGAATACTCAGTACCATTCAATAATGCAATACCAACATTTGCTTGTTTTAAAGCACCAACATCATTAGTACCATCACCACACATTAAAGTATTGTAACCAAGACCCTTATATGTGTTTAAAATATATTCCTTTTGAGATGGTGACACTCTTGAATAAATCCAAGAATGCCTAATTAAAATGCTGATTTGTGGATGCTCCATCAGTTCATTAAGTGCATAACCAGTAACACATAAATCATTTTCTTGTAAGAATTTCATATCAAAAGTAATATCCTTATTTACAGGGATAACTCTTGTTTCTTCAACATTTCTCCATTCAAGTGATGAATCCCCAGCATGATCCTTCTCTGGCTTATCCAGAATTAAAACATCCTTTGTAATAATACCAACTTTCTTAGCAACATGACAAGCAGTTAGTGGATTATCACCAGTAATCATCACGCACCTATGAGAAGATTGGTTCAACATTTGAATGGTATCAACTGCATCATTTTTCATTGGGCAGTGGAAAACAATAAAACCAGCAAAAGTTAAGTCAGTTTCAACCGATTTTCTTTCAATTTTATCGAGATTTTTTTCAGAATTTAAATATTTGTAAGCTAATGCTAAAACTCTTGAACCATTCCTAGTATAATACTTGTACGTGGATTCATAGTCTTCGGGAATAATACTTAATCTTTCAACAATAGTTTCTGGAGCACCTTTAACACCAATTAAAACCTTATCATCAACTCTTGATATAACAGAAGATCTTTTTAATGCAGAAGAAAACTGGAATCTCTTTAAAATTTTAATCTTTTTACCATGACCGATCATTGTGTTTTTTACCTTTTCATCTAATTGCCAACCAGAAACCTTGACAGTTTCCTTTTCCATTGGATCACCGACGACATCACCATCATCTAGTCTAACTAAAGCGTGAACGGAACCTAATAAATCAACAGTGACAGATGGAACTTGAGGAGAATCACATTTGGATAAAATAGTTTGATCAGTTGAATTGAAGCCAGCCAAGCCTTCAAAAAATAAATCTTCAGCAGTTAAAGTACCGGTCTTATCAAAACAACAAACGTCAATTCTACCGGCAACAGGAATTCTAAATGGCTCAGTACAAAAAATATAATGCTTAGCTAAAGCACTTAATGATTGGTTAACAGCCATAGTCAATTCCATTGGTAATTCAGGTGGGACAACAGAAGTTAAAACAATAATACAATCAAGAATTAATTTAGATTGTTTTCTACCCATTTTAGTACCCTCGATCCAAACATATCTTGATGCAATAATTGCAAATATTAATAAGAATAAAATAAAGAAGAAAGCTTCTTTATTGGCAACAGACATTCTTTCAGAAGAAAAAATCATAACTCTAACCAAAGAACCTTGAGTAGTTTCAAAACCTGTTTTAGTAACAAGAGCTAATGTACCCTTATCTGGAGCTAATGGAATAACTGGCTTATCAGGGACAGTAACTTGCAGACACGATGTACCACCATGTAGTAAAGAATTTTTATCTAGAGAATCAGGCTGGAAAGTTGAATCGTTTTCTCTATTCTCAATACTTTCTTTTAGTAAAGGAGTAGATTCACCAGATAACATAGCTTCATTAACAATACAAGAACCTTGAAGTAATAACATATCACAAGGAAGTGATAAGTCTTCATGGGGTGTTCTAACAATTGAAACAATATCACCAGGTAATAAATTATCAGTTTTAATTTCAACCCATTTAAAATCTCTATAAACCCAAATATCATAAGGTTTAATACCCATACTTTGGAACTCGGTCATGGTTGATTTTCTTTGGAAAACAGTGGTAGCTTCAAATGAGAATAACATAATTAAAGAAAAAATAGATAAGTACCACATTTCATCCATTAACCATAAAGAAATAGAAAATAGTTGAAAAACAAAGAAAGGAGCTAACATATGTTCAACAAATAATTCGATAAAAGTTGGAACTGGAATATCAAAAGTGTTTAAACCGTAATGTTTTTCAATATTTGCAACTGTATCAATCGGCAAACCCCTTAAAGATTTAAGACCTTTAATCGTTAATTTAGGATCATCAACAAAATATTTTGGTGGAGAAAACTTGGAAGTTTTTGGATTATACAAAAACTTTCTCTTTTGATATTTAAAAGAAATTTGGCCAGCAATGAATTCAATTTTACAAATTTCACTTAAACCAAATGACGGTTTCGCTTTCATTAAAATATGGGTTGCATTTTCTAAAGAATTAACTTTATTGTATTGGAAACTAACTTCTAAATCTAAATTCCATCTCGGTAATAACCAAATTAATGCATGAATAGAAACCAAAAGAAGGGTGTAAATGAAGGTCCATTCTCTACCAATGAAATAAACATCATAATAATTATTAAAAACATAATTGTAAACAGGATAAATAAGTAAGAATGGCCAAACATAAGGTTTCAATAATGTGGACTTAGGAACCAACAGTTGAGAGTATTCGACAGTCTCGCTGTCAACAATTTCCTCTGACATGATATTGAGTCGTTATTTTTGGTCTGTTAAAAAGCAGTAAAAGAAGATACTAAATCTGTATCATTAAAGTTACAGTCGAAGGGCGATTTTGAGTTTGTCGTTGGAAAACTCAAAAATTAAAAAACAAAATAGTGAGTTGGCGCTAGTTGGTAAAACACAAAACACAATTTTCTGATGTATTTCTTGGTATTTCCATTTACACATGATATTTAAAGTAAACCGTTTCATCTAAAGCATAGTTAAAATAACCAATTTTAAAAGAATTCAAACAGAGTCGTATGTTGGGTAATATAACGGAAAATGAAACTAAACAGACTATTTACCACCTCGTAACAGGCCAAATGCATCAAGGATTTCACTTGGTGACTTACCTCTGAAAATTTCTGCAATTACTTTACAAGTTGCATCAAGTAATGGTTTGATATCAAGGTAATTTGCTGCGAGAATAATTTGCTTTAAAGTTTCTGCATTAACATCAAGAAAATCTCTTTCCCAAACATCTAAAACAACTTCTGAAATATTGGATTGATAATCTTCTAAAATATTATCAGACCAATCATTTTCCTCATTGTGTTTTTTATTTGTAGCTGCTCCGACTTCGTCTTTATGAGTTTCATAATAATGCGTGCACCAACGTAAAACTGCTTCTAATGTTTCAAACGAAATATTGTTAATTGGAATATCAATTGCTCCTGTGGATAATCCTGCATCCTTTTCATCATCAGATTCACTGCCAGAATTATTATCATCTACAAGATTTTGGAGTAACTTTCTGACATATTTAGAAACTTCAACTACCTTCCTTTCAACAGTAATGGACTTACCATCAACGATAAAATTAACCGTTTCTACCATTGCTATGTTTGAATAGCATAAATTTCTTTCGTCATTTAAAAAAACGATATAGATAAGCACCGCTCAGTTGGAAAATGTGTCTGGAAATCTCAAAAGGTTTTGGCACCAAATTTCAAGAAGTTGAAAAAGTTACATGCACCACATCTGAAACGTGGAATGCGAAAATAGTAAACAATTTTGAAATTGTAGCTTGCGTTATTACACGCAAATACTAGTTATGGTAAGATATAAGTATAATGTAAAACTAAACAGTAAAAAAAATATAAGTAATGTAAAATAAAATCAAATAATCAAATAATCAAATAATAAGAAAATGAAATAGTAAAAAAGTATAATAATGAAATAAAAAAATAATGAAAGAAATGAAACTGCAATAAGTCAACTTATGTTGAATAGTTCAATAATCAAACCTGTTCGACGACCGGTTCGATATTCCAAATATTTTCTGCATATTCCTCAATACAACGATCTGAAGAGAAAAAACCCATATTTGCAACACATAAAATACTCTTTTTAATCCAATTTTCACGATTAACAAACTCAGCATCAATTGTACTTTGAGCTTCCAAATAACTTTCAAAATCATCAGAAACTAGATAATAATCACCGTGAACTCTAGTCGAGTCAACTAATCCTTTATATTCATCAAAATTACCAAATGTACCTTTTTCTAATTCATTGAAGACAATTTGTAACGCATCTGGGACTTCTATTCTACCTAATTGATGATCATAACGTAAATCTTCAACATCTTCTGCTAAATTGCCAAAAAGAAAGATGTTGTTTTCACCAACTTCTCTTGTAATTTCAACATTGGCACCGTCAACTGTACCAATAATTAAACCACCATTAAGAACAAATTTCATATTTGAAGTACCGGATGCTTCAGTACCAGCAGTTGAAATATGTTCTGAAATATCACTGGCAGGACAAATAATTTCTGCTTTCGAAACGTTATAGTCAGGAATAAAAACAACTTTCAATAAATCCCCAATTTCTGGATCATTATTAATAACATCACCAACTGAACTAACTAACTTAATAATTTTCTTTGCTGCATAGTAACCAGGCGCCGCCTTACCACCAATAATACAAACTTTTGGTAACCATTTTTCTTTACGTTGATCAGCCGGTGTTGCCTTGATTTGTAAATATCTCCAAATAATTCCAAAAATGTTCATTTGTTGACGTTTATATTCATGAATACGTTTAACTTGAATATCAAATAAATTATGTGGATTAACATCAATGTTTGTCAATTTTTTAATTAATAAAGCCAATTTCTTTTTGTTATTTAATTTAACTTCATCCCAATCTGACAAAAATTGTGTATTATCAACATATGATTCTAACTTTTTCAATAAAACAGGAGATTTTAAAAATTCATCAGATCCTAAAGTTTTAGAAATTAATGTACTTAAACATGGATTTGCTTGCTTTAACCATCTTCTAAACGTGACACCGTTTGTAACGTTAGTAAATTTAGCACCACCATAAAATTTAACAAAATCTTTAAAAATCGTTGTTTTAATCAATTCAGAATGTAATTCAGCAACACCATTAACTTTATGAGATCCAATAATTGCTAAATGTGCCATTCTAATATTTTTTGGATTTGATTCTTGAACAATTGAAACACGGCCTAATAAATCTCTATCTTTTGGAAATTTCTTTTCAACAGCTTGCAAAAAGAATAAATTAATATCATAAATAATTTCCAAGTGTCTTGGTAATAAATTACCAATTAAATCAACAGGCCATTTTTCTAAAGCTTCTTGCATAACAGTATGATTTGTATAACCAAAAGTTGAAGTAACAATATCCCAAGCTTTATTCCAATCTAAACCTTCAATATCAACTAGAATCCTTTGTAATTCAACAATCGCCAATGTTGGATGAGTGTCATTTAATTGAATCGCAACTAAACTTGGAAATTCTTCCCAAGATTTACCAGTTTTCAGAAATCTTCTAACAATATCATGTAAACTTGCGGCAACCCAAAAATATTGTTGCTTTAATCTTAATTCTTTACCTTGATAAAAGTTATCATTTGGATATAAAACTGCAGTTATAGATTCAGCTCTTTGTTGTTGAGCAACCGAATCATCATAATCTCCTTCATTGAATTTTTGGAAATCAAATTCTGCAGTTGGTTGTGATGACCATAATCTTAAATTGTTAACATTACTAGTCTTGAAACCAGGGACAGGGAAATCATAAGCAATGGCTAGAACTCTTTCATTACCAGACCATTGTTTCTTTTGTTTACCTGTCTTTTCATCAGTAATAGTACTAACGGAACCGTAAAAATCAACTGGAATTTGAATTTCCTTTCTTGGAATTTCCCATGGATTACCAAATTTAAGCCAATAATCAGGTGATTCAACTTGATAACCATCAATGATTTTTTGAGCAAAGATACCATAGTTATATCTTAAACCATATCCCCAACCTGGATAATTACCAGTTGATAAGGAATCGATAAAACAAGCAGCTAATCTACCTAAACCACCATTACCTAAACCTGCATCAGGTTCAACTTGAATAATATCTTCCAAGTTAAAACCTAACTCATCAGTTGTTTTACTACATAAAGATTTAACATCTAAATTAATCATCGCATTATCTAACGCTCTACCCATTAAAAATTCTAAGGATAAATAATAAATACGTTTGGATTCTTTAATTGTATGTAATTGTTGAGTTTTGTTCCATTGTAAAATTAGCTTATCACGCAAAGTTGTAGAAAGTGCTTGATATGCAGCTAAATCATCACAATTATACATTGATCTTGCTAAAGTTGTTTCAACATGATTAATAAATCTACCTTCAAATTCATCTTCAGTTTCAAATGCTTTTGTTGCATGTCTTGCCCATGCATTTCTACATTTAACTGGAATTGAAGCATCAATATTTTTGATTTCAGTTGGTGTGAAACCAGTCATGGTACGTTTATGTCTTCTATTTAGGGACGTGAAATCCATTGATGGCATCATTTTTAAAGAGTATATTAATTAAGTTAGTAAGATAATTTAATCCACTTCTAGTATATGTATATAAATAATTAGATATATACACAATCGACTCAGTTGCTGTCTAAACTTCACAATTGGGTATGCAAGGCCTATTTAAACAGTCTAAAAGAAAAAATAGTAAAGCAGCCAGGCAGCACACAAAATTGGCATAACCAGCAGAGCCGCCTTTGTTCTATATATGTGACAGACTGCTGATAACCAATCATGCCACACCCCCCTCGGATATTATTTAAAAACGGACATAGAAAAGACAACATGAAATATGAAAAATGAAAAAGAAAAAAGAAAAAAGAAAAAAGAAAAAAGAAAAAAGAAAAAAGAAAAAAGAAAAAAGAAGAAAGACAAGAAACAAGCCTTCTCGGTGTCAGCCTTATACGGTTTTGCGTCTGATCTCCACGGATTCTTGAGTATCGACATTACTTGCTATTTAATCTACATATTCCTATAATTCATTTAGAATTTCACCATTAGTAAAAACACGACCTTTAATGGTAGAAAGGCCTTCACCCGAATAACTTACTAATGGAGAGACTTCGACAAGCGAATTTTCTGGGTTTAAAATACCACCATTTGCAACAATCCAACTTGTGCTTCTTTTCAGGCAATTTTCTTTACACATTTCAGGAGAATCATTAGGTGTACCAGGTGCATTTTTTAATGGACTAAATTCATCTTCTCTTGCAACTTCTAAACATCCGAATTTTGCTAGTTTAACACTTGGGAAAACATCAAATATAAACTGTTCTAATTTAATCCCATTATTATCTGTCGGTTTAATAAATTCATCTGTATTTAAATCAATACTTGCAATCTTCTTTTTTGCAATATGGTATGGTAGACAATCTCTCGATTTAATCCATTTAGGAATCATCTGATCTAAAAATTCAACATTGTAATAATGATTAACAATATTTGCAGCTCTTAATTTTAATAATTTGGCATCATTGTCATCTTTAGCTTCACTTAGTTCTTTTGAAATTTCACTATACTCAATAACACATGGAGCATTATCGTTTTTGTCAAGAACAATTAAACCAACTTTTTCACTTGCTTCATTTTTTCTAACAACTTTTGTAGCAACATTAAAATTATTTAATGATGAATAACCAATAAAAATTGGATCTCCAACCTTAACTAAAATATTATCAATACAATACATATGAATATGTTCAATACCTTTTTCTTTGAAACTTTTTAAAATTGAATTGTCATACAACGCTTTATATAAGCCACCATTCCCATCGGGACTTTCAACTAATGATGCTTTATCTTCACCCAGTAATAACTTTTCACCTTTAATATCAACTGCAGGTAAAGTACCTTGATTGAAAAAAACAATTGAATCTTTTTTCCAGCCAAAGTAGTTATTTTCTTTAAAGAAACTTTTAGTTATTTCAACAGTTGGTTTTGAAGTCATTATATAAAGTGTTAATGAACCACCTGAAATTTCTTCTAATTTTCTAATTCTTTCAACTTGAACTTGAAAAAGTGATTTGTTTGATGGCAATCCAACATTATAACAACCTTTTGGTGATGATGAGCCAAGTCTTGTACCTTGGCCACCTGCCATAAGTATGATACCCACTTTACCTTGTTTGATTAAATTCAAACCTTCCGTTTCCCATTTATTCAATTGTTCAATTGATGATGATATAGTTGAACTGAATGAAGATTCTGGCAATTGTGTATACTCTTTTGAACCAGTAATAGAAGAAGAATACTTTATAGCATTTGAAACGTCGTTAATGAATTCCTTAGGATTATTAAGTTTTGAAAGTTGTTCAATGAACTTTTCCCTCTTTTCATTGCTTAAGGTATCCCAGTATTTGAACACGTGAGATTGACCAGCTTCTCTATATTTTGCCTTAATTTCTTGAATAGACATACTATTTGATTTACAAATAAATCTTGAAGTAAAGAAAATAAGAGAAAAGAACAAGGATCAAACTTTGAAATCCCAAAATTGAATTGAAAACGAGAAATATCTAATTACACTTCCTAATCGAGAAAAATCAAAACACTCCTGAAAAAAGACCATCGAGTGATAAATACTAACCGGAAACCAAATACATAAATAATTATACTGTAAATTACTATAAAAAGAAACATCATTTAATAAATAGATATCGAAAATTATTTACTTATTCTTTCAATAATAACTTGAGCTTCACGAGCACCACTCAAATAAGCACCGTGAGCGCATGCCTTACCTTTAGCAATGGTATGTTCACCTGCAAATCTAATATTGCCAAAGCCATTAATTAATTCATCATTAAAAGGAATATCCCCAACGGCACATGTTGAAATAGCACCTCTAATATAAGGATCTCTACCCCAATTAGTTGTTAAAATAAGTTTTGGTTTTGGTAGTGCAGATTCTGAAATACCTGTCATTTTGGAAATAATTGGTTTAACTAACTCATAACCATAATATTTTGAATCTTCTGCATTTTCAATTTGTGCTGATGCAGGTGGTGGAATAAGGAACATTAATGCAGGTACATTTCTTACAACATCGAAATTAGAAACCAAACATGGAAAATCAAAAGCTTTAACTGGTTTTGAAGTATCATATTTACCAAATTCAATAGTTTCATAAGGTTTTGAAGAATTTAAATTAAATTCATTTGCATTTGTATCACTTAATACTAAAAATTTATCGTTTTTTGGCCAAAAAACATTATCGTATTCAACAAAAACTTTTGTGAATAATGCAAAATGGGTTTTGGAAAAATTATCAATAATTGGTTTTGGCAACTCGGGCTTAAAAGTAATTGCACCTTCGGAAGATGCACTTTCAATTGATAACTTCAAAACACCTAGTGGAATTGTAACAATTAAGTATTTACCTTTATAGATTTTGTTATCCTTCGTAGTAACCTGAATAATTGATTCATCTGCAGTGTCAGAATTTAATTTTTCGACATTTTTAACAACTTTTGATAACTTGATATTCTCTTTAGGATATGTTTCAATAATTTTTTCAATTACTTTATCATAACCAATTTTATTAAAGGAATCTCTACCATTAGTTGGGCCATATGCCAATTTAGAACTAATCATATTCCAAGTACCAGCATTTAACAATTCAGCAATTTTAAATACTGATGTTGCATATTTGATTTCGTCGTCAGTAAAATTAGACGATTTTTTAGATTTAAAGAACTCAATTGTCGAATTTTGTAATGATTGATCAGTTGGTAATTTTGATACATATTGTTTCAAATCATCAACAATTGGACCAAAATTACAATTTTCGGGGAATTTACCATCTTCAGTGTTCAAAACAAATCCAATATTTGAATCATCGTAAAAAGTGGCATCTTTTGAGTACCAATTATTAACAAAATTGTCAAAAACTGGATTTTCCAATGTTGAATGGAACCATGAAGCACCAAAATCGTAATGATATGATGAATCGCTTGATCTTTCTGTATAAATTCTACCACCAATTTTTGAACGGGCTTCAAGCACTAAGGTTGAAATACCTTTATCATTAAGATCACTTGCTGCTTTTAAACCGGATATACCAGCACCAATAATTATCACGTCTGAAACAGTTGACATGTTGAGTGATTGTTTAAAAAATTAGTAATTCTTTTTAGACCACCATGGCAAATATCTTGTGCATAAATATACTTTAATGAAAATTCAAATTTCAGTTAACAAAAAAATCATTACATATTCGATTTTAAAAATGTAAACAGAAGTCTCGGTGCTAACGAACAATACTCTATTGTTTTGTTGGTCCTAACTTTTCAGGTTACTGTTAAAGAAACGAATTTCAGCGTAAGTTGAATCAATTCAATTTAAATATAATTATTGAGGTATATACAATACAGAGGTGTATATGCTAAGAGTACACAAATTAAATAAAACATACTAAAATTAGTGAGAACCTGCACCTCTTGAAACCTTTTCTAAAACAGCTTCGTAAGAAACTTCAGAAAAATCAGTACCTTGAATATCAGTTGAGATACCGTTTAATGCTCTTCTTAATGCATCTTTGGAAGATGCATAAACCATCTTTGGTCTAACTGGAGCGGTATCTGGAGACCATTGGTAGAAAACAAGCTTTGATCTTTTACCTTCACCCGCAGAAATTTCATATTCGAAATCATAAACTGCATATTTACAGTCATTTTCTGGGAATTCTTCTAAGAATGCATCATATGATTGTTCAGTTGAAGTTTTATCAACAATAATTTGAGTTTTGTCATCACTTAAAGTGTAAATAATAAATTTATATTTCTTACCTAATTTAAGGTCATTGAAAGCTTTTAAAGCATCATCTGAAATCGCAACACTATAATTAAGGAAAAGGAAAAAAAATGTGTTAGTATTCTGTTTTTAAAAAAGGTAGGAGAATTTGAATAATTGGAAAGTAAAATTGTTAATCTATTTATAAACACATTATTAATAGTATATGCAAACATACCCTGATCTGGACTGTGAGAGAAAAGAAGGAGAGAATAAACGTTAGTACTGCTGTATTGGATAGAAAAAAGGCAATTGAGTATGTATACTATACGTACCATTATTAATGATTATCTATAATCTACAAAAAATATAATGTAGACCATTAATCGCCATCCCAAATACGTCCCATCTCAATTATCACGTACCACCATTTCCTAACTGAGAATCATGCCAGCATTCTTGCGGGCTGCGTAACCACGGCGTTTGTGGGGGCTTCTTTTTTTCGTTTTTCGTCGGACGTCCCATGGATCCCACAATTATTGCAAATTACAAATCACCCACTACACATGTACAGTTCTCTCACTATAAACTATAATCATTCCATCTATATATACAATGCAATCACTCTCCGACCGAGTGTCAGCCTTGGAATTGGTCCTGGGGAAACACACCGACCAACCCATAATCGATTCTCTTAACGCCCTCAAGCAGTACACACAGAAACTGGCTGCTCCTTCGGCACTTCTAGCCGCCCTCGAATCCTGTCCCGTCGACCCCCCATCAAGCCTTCTACCCACAAACCCAGCTCACCAACCACCCTCACGTCTCGCCATGAAGGACACCGTTCTCGCGGCCGCCTCCCAGCTTTCCCACTGCATTTCTAAGTTGGAGGAAATCCTTGCCCACGAAAACACCCTCACTGCCCTGGCTTCAGCCCACGAATCTCTCACTGCGCCCGACAGCGACTTCCCCACTATGTCCGCTCTCTCGGCTCGCTACTCCGTCGTCGTCCGCCGCTATTCCACCATCGCCCAGCGCTTGGTCCGCCTTCTCGAACAGGCCGCCCTCACTTGATTTCCCCCGCCCCGAGAAGCATGTCCCCCCAGTAAAGCGCCAGCGTTTGACCGGCCGCCACTCCGAAAATCGGCTCCTTGAGGGAAATTATTCCCCCATCTGATGAAACACCGATTACTTCGTTGGGAACCTGAAGAGACCTAATTTGGCAATTGATGTTTTCCTCTTTCAGAATTAATCCTCTTACATCATCCCAGCTTTTCTCTCCAAACCAATGCCAATTATCTAATTTGACACTAATTTCGTCTTTTCTAAAAGCTTCTTTATCGTTTTTATGTGCAATAATTAATTCGTTCTTTTCTATATTTTTGTCACAAACTAACCAAACTCCCTTATATTTTGGATCTCCCTGTGGCATACTTATTCCACATTTTTGTCCAATTGTAGCTGACCATAGGCCTTGATGTTTACCCCAAATTTTACCATCTCTTGTAACTATATTACCTGGATTTGGTGGTATGTATTCGTTAAGGAAGTCTTTAAATTTACCAACTTGTGAAACAAAACATAAACCTTGAGAATCTGGTTTTGCACTAGTTTCTAGTTTATAATCATTTGCAATTTCTCTAATTTCAGGCTTTGTATAATGACCTATAGGCATTAAGATGCGATCTAGAATTTTTGGTGGCATGCTTGTCAGATAATAACTTTGATCTTTTTGTTTATAATCTGCACGAAATAATGAACATTCACCAGTATTTTCATTTTTCAAGATTTTGGCATAATGTCCAGTAACTAACCACCATTTTTCACCTTTTGGAAAAGTTGAATTTAAATGTTCGATCATTTTTCCAAATTTAACATATTTGTTACATCCAATATCAGGATTCGGAGTTAACCCGCATTGATATTTATTTAACATGGGTTCAAAAACCTGAGTCCAATAGTCTTTTTCAAAATTAACTCTTTCACAAGGTATACCCAATTGGTCACACGTTTTGCGTACATCTAACCAATCGTGATCAACGGTACATTTTGAATTACTATCAACAACTTTATCTGCAGACCAATTGGCCATAAATATTCCACGTACGTTTTTGTACATTTTAGAAAACAGTAATGCACAAACTGATGAATCAACACCCGAGGACATTGAAATTATAATTTGATCATTTGGCTCAGGCATCATTTGTGTGAACCCTTGAGGGGCATTAAATTTGAAAAATCGTGAATCTGGCTTGGACCTCATCCATCTTTTTTGAATATGAAACCTTACTTGTCTACCAGTGTACTGAAACATTAATAGCCTTAGCTTATAGTTTGTAACCTTCAATTATTGTTTCCAAAAACAGTAAGTAAAATTCCACCGAAAACCTGCCAAAATGAAAAATGAAAAATGAAAAATCATGTTTGAAATTCTATGGAAATTTTTTTTCTTCTCACAAGACTTCTACATAGATCAATTTACACTTCCAAATTTTCTAGATCTTTTTGCTTTTTACTAAGAAAAAATTGTCGCTCCACCTCCTTTGCCTTCCTTTTCTTGCTCGTTAGACGGGATTTTAATCTTAAATCTTAATTGCTTTACACTTATCAAACGACATTTATCAAAACAATTGAATAAATATTATGTCATCTTGCAAATCAGGTTCAAATGTGTGTTGTGGTGGTGGATGTATGACCAAAAACAGTAACAATTTATTACTTTGGAAAGACGTTAAAAAATCTGCAATTACACTCTCATCGATTTTATCACTTTTACTATTAGTTAAATATGTCAATTTAGTTTCATTATTTTTCCATATTTCAACTTTTGCATTATTGGTTTCTGCATTAGCTGAATATGCTGGTAAAGCAGTCACCGGTACTGGATTTATTACGAAACTTAAACCACAATTTAAAGGCTTTACAGGTAAATTTGTTGAAACTTATTCACCACATTTTGTTACAGTTTTCAAAAAACTTGAATTAAAAGCATATGAACTATTCACTGCTGTTAGTATTGAAAATTCAGTTAAGGCAGGTTTAGCATCATTCTTCATATATAAATTAACAAGTCTTTTCTCATTATGGACTTTAACCTTTGTTTTAACAATTTTATCATTTTCAGTTCCAAAAATTTATGTTTTAAATCAAAAAGTTATTGATGAAAATATTGTTAAAGTTGTTGATTTATCAAAAGAACAATTGGATAATGGTTATAAAGTTGCTAATGAAAAATTCGGTCCACAAATTGAAAAGGCAAAGAAAGTTGTTGATCCAGTTTGGAAAATTGTTGAATCTAAATTACCAGTCAGAACTGCAGGCACAACGGTTGCTGAACCAATTCCATCAGCAACTACTTCATCATCAAATACTCATGAAACAGCATCAACTAAGAAAACTGCTCCAACGACTGAAGAAGTTGAAGTTGATTTCAATAAACTGGGTGATGAATTAAAGAGAGAAGCTCAAAGTGCAACCACTGATGCGGATGCTTTTTCAAAGCAAAAAATTGATCAAACCTCATTATAAATAATGCAGATAGCATAAACTAATTTATCAATTTTATCTTCTGTGTCTGTATCTTTATTTTTATTTTCACTTTATTTTACTTCACTTTATTTTACTTCACTTTTTTTTCTTCACTTTATTTTATTTTATCTTTACAAGTAAATTTTATTCTTTTTAAAGTTTAGTATAGGTTTATCATTTCAATAATATTACCATGAAGATTTCAATATTAATTAAAATCTCAAATTAACTGTTATTCGGTGCAGCTAATTCGGCATAAAGAATCGTATATTTACCGTTGAAAAAGCATAAACTACATTTCAATAATAAGCCAAGAATTAGAAATAAATGATGTAGTTGTTGCTACAATTGAAGAAATCACAGGCTATTTATTTTTAGTGAGTACATAAAATTGACAATTATTAGCTGATAATATACGGATTTGTGTCATACATGTGGTGTTTTAAAAGTTCCAATTTGTATGACATGTTAGAATTTAATGTCTCAAATCGCATCACTCTTCTTGGAACTTCCGGTGTTTCCTCGTGCCAAAGGGATCTGCAATCTGATGATCAAATAAAGTCTCTTGTATTGATTAGCAAAAACATTCGTTTTTTTCTAAGTGTTCTAACTGTTCATTATTTTATTCCATCGGAAACAGAACCAAACTTTCGAATAAATTGTTTGAGTACACTAAAATTGGTAATTTTTAGGTTGCAGCATGTAAAACTCGGGGAAACCGGGGAAAATGATTTAACTCCGAGTTTTCAATTTCCTTGCTAATTTTATTAACTTTCATAAATTACAACCTAATTGTTCAACTTGCAACGACCACATGTCACGGTAACTTTCGAGTAAATATTGCAAATTTTTCGGCTTATAATCGATATTAATATAACAGGTTTGTTATTAAAAAGCTATAATATTTTAAATAGATAAAGAAAAGGAAAAGGATAAAGAAAATGAAAAGATGAGGAAAAAGAAAGGCAAAAATGGGGTAAAATAAGGTAAAATAAGAGGTGATAAAAATAGGTGTATCATTATTACAAATTAAACATAAAAATTATCAATATTATGATTAACAGATTTGATAATGATAATATGATGATATTACTTTGTTTTGCCTTAATAAAAAACAAAAAATATGGCATTAAGCTGAGAACCTGAATAAATTTGTGGTATAATTAATTAAATTTTGAAGTGCTTTTTGTATTGATTATTTCTTGAAAGTTTTTTTAAGTTTTTTGAAAGTATTTTGAAGTTTTTTGAAAGTATTTTGAAGGTTTTTTTTAGGGAATGTTTATTCACATGATAATACAACAACCTCCATTTGAACCTTTTGCGCCAGCGCTTGAATTAACAGGTAACGGTTTGTTTTTTGGTTTAGTATTAGGATTTGATGATGATGATGTAATCTTTGGGGAATCAACATTAGTACTTGAATTTGCATGATTTGATTCCTCAGGTGAAGTTATATTATCAGGAGCAGCAACGTTGCTACTATTTGCTTGATTCTTCAATTCAATTTCTTGTTGAATCTTTAATTGGGCTTCCTTTTCTTCATCTTCATTTGGATAAAGAGTATTTTCTAATCCAACACCTAGAACACCTTCACGCATAATCATCTTAACTAGACCATGGAATGCATCAATAACATTTAAACCTGTTTTTGCAGATGTTTCAATGTATGCACAATCGAATCGTTTAGCCAATTGAATAGCTTCTTCATGAGAAACTTGTCTTTGATTAACTAAATCATTCTTATTACCAACTAACATCATGGGTACAAATTGAGAAACCTCACCTTTGACTCTCAGAATTTGATTATAAAATGTTGAAATTTCTTCAAATGTATGACGATCGGTTAGTGAAAAAACCAGTAAAAATCCTTCACCAGTTTTCATATACAGATCTCTCATTGAAGAATATTCTTCTTGACCTGCAGTATCTAAAATATCCAAAGATGTAGGAATATCATCAATTGTACAATAATATCTGTAGGAATCTTCAATTGTTGGATCATACTCATTTGCAAATTCACTTTGTGTAAGCCTAATTGTAAGCGCCGATTTACCAACAACTGGTGGACCGACAACAACTAGTCTAAATTCTTTTGAAACGGTAGTCATTTTTTCGCTATTGTAGTAAATTGAGTCTTATAATTGCTCAATTGGTTGCCTGGAAAATACGTGGGAAATAATATGCTGTGATGAAATTGGTTTGAAACAAAATAATTTCTAGGAGGAGAGATGTCTTGAAAAATTAAAATTTGAAATTTGAAACTTGGAAATGAAAGTTGTTAAAACCAATGTTACGAGAAATCCAATGGAAGAAAATGGAAAAATTGGGGTCTTATTTTTGTTTTTTTGTTTTATGTTTTTGGAAATTGAGGAATTAAAAAAATCGAGGAAAACCTAAAAAGTTTAAGACCAACAAAAGATTCTTGAACAATGTGCAATCGAAAACGACGCCCTTTTGGAATTTATGATTGGAAGATCGATTTTGTGTTTAGAATTGAACCAATGTGGAGACAATCCCAGGTTACTACGTAATAGTAATCGTTATGCTTTGTTTAGTTTTCGCTTTATGGACTGATCACTATGTCTAGGACTAGTAACTAGAGTTGTATTTGAGGAATATGGTGAATGTGGTGAATGTAAATGTTTCTTCTAAACAAAAACTCAATTATATACACTAAATGTAGTTATTTGTAGTGGAAATAAAAAAAAGATAGTTTACATTAGTCGAGAGGCAAAAATGGGGGGAGTGATAAGGTATTTATATATAAACAAACAAACACACAATTCACTCAATTTGCATCAGGGAAAAATGGCGTTCACTGGGCGATTGTGCATTAAGCAGGGTTAATACAGTGGAATAAAATAACAATACAAGAACGACTCCCTCCCTGACTAGGACAATGCGCAGAAAGAAATGAATCATTAGTTGGCACCGTGCATGCATTGATGAAAAAATGATTATGTGACAATGCAGGGCAGAGGCTTGTGTTGATTGACGCAATATTGGGTTTGGCAATAAGGATTGGGTCATCGAGTCATCGCAATGTTCTGCTTTAAGTGTACAGAGCAGGCAGAAATATAGCTGAATCCATTTTGTGGACGGTGTGATCCCAAAATAAAAAAGGCGGGAAGGCCGGGGACTCAAAGAGGGTGCACCAATCCTTGAAGACCAGACTTGGCAATTCCCAAATCTCGCTATTTGGACCGGCAAATGACGATCGATTTTAATTATACGCATTTACTTATTTTTCTTTTTATTTTCTTTTTATTTTCTTTTTATTTTCATCTTCTTCAACTTGTTCCTTCGACCCTTTCCGGCGGAAACGAAAAAAATGGATAATAGAAATAGAGTGGAAAATATTCTCCGCTAAGGCGGCGCGACTTTTCTATTTCGCATTTTCATCTGTTTTCTATTTCGCATTTTCAGGTTTTCAGTTTTCAGTTTTCAGTTTTCAGTTTTCAGTTTTCAGTTTTCAGTTTTCAGTTTTCAGTTTTCTATTTCGCATTTTCAGGTTTTCTGATTCCTGAGTCCTGAGTCCTGAAAAATAGTCTTTTTCCTTTTTTTAATTTTTTTTTTTTACAAAAATTTTTCACTGCTAAAGTGTAATCGTTTTAGTATTTTTCTTGTCTAATCCAATCAATCATCCGAGCAACCACTCTCAACGTTATGCCTAAACCTACTAACAAGAGAAAGGCACCAAAGGCTGCTAGTGTCGATTCAAAAAGGCAGAAGTCAACTTCAAAATCTAAAGTTGTTACTTTAGATGCAAAAAAACAAAAGAAAGATAATCAAAAACTTCAAAAACCTGAATCTGATTCCGAATCTGATGAACAAGTTGATAATGAAAATACTGATAAACTTGTTGAGGATTTAGATAATGAATATGATGATATTGCAGATTTACTTGAAAAAGATGATTCAAAGTCTGACAATGAAGAAGAAGATGAAGAAGAAGAAAGTAAAGAGAACGATGATGATGATGATGATGACGAAAATGGGGAAAATGAAGATAAAGAAGCAGTCAATGAAGTTGAAAAAACAAAAAATAGCCCTGAACAACCTGACCTTGCATCCATTCCTCAAAATTTTACAGATTTATCATTATCAGCTCCAACTTTAAAATCAATTCAAACTATGGGTTTTACTAAAATGACTGAAGTTCAATCACGTACAATTCCACCATTATTAGCTGGTAAAGATGTCTTAGGTGCTGCAAAAACAGGTTCTGGTAAAACTTTAGCTTTTTTACTTCCTGCAATTGAATTATTATATTCACTTAAATTTAAACCAAGAAATGGTACTGGTGCAATTGTTATTACTCCAACAAGAGAATTGGCATTACAAATTTTTGGTGTTGCTAGAGAATTAATGGCAAATCATTCTCAAACTTTAGGTATTGTGATAGGTGGTGCAAATAGAAGACAAGAAGCTGAAAAATTAATGAAAGGTGTTAATTTATTAATTGCAACTCCTGGTAGATTATTAGATCATTTACAAAATACAAAAGGTTTTGTTTTCAAAAATTTGAAAACTTTAATCATGGATGAAGCTGATAGAATTTTAGAAATAGGTTTTGAAGATGAAATGAAACAAATCGTTAAAATTTTACCAAATGAAGATAGACAATCAATGTTATTCTCTGCAACTCAAACAACTAAAGTTGAAGATTTAGCAAGAGCTTCATTAAAGAGAAGACCAGTTTATATTAATGTTCATGAAGATAGAGATTTTTCAACGGCAGAAGGTTTAGAACAAGGTTATGTCGTTTGTGATTCTGATAAAAGATTCTTATTATTATTTTCATTCTTAAAGAGAAATTTGAAAAAGAAGAAGAAAATAATTGTTTTCCTATCATCATGTAATTGTGTTAAATATTATTCTGCTTTATTAAATTATATTGATATACCAGTTTTGGATTTACATGGCAAACAAAAACAACAAAAGAGAACTTCAACATTTTTTGAATTTTGCAATACAAAGCAAGGTATTTTATTATGTACAGATGTTGCAGCAAGAGGTTTGGATATACCTGAAGTTGATTGGATTATTCAGTTTGATCCACCTGACGATCCAAGAGATTATATTCATAGAGTTGGTAGAACTGCTAGAGGTAATGCAGGTAAAGGTAAATCATTAATGTTTTTAATTCCTCAAGAACTTGGATTTTTAAGATATCTTAAAGCTGCAAAAGTTCCATTAAATGAGTATGAGTTCCCATTAGATAAAATTGCTAATGTTCAATCACAATTAGAACAATTAGTTAAAAATAATTATTGGTTGCACCAATCTGCAAAAGATGGTTACAGAGCTTATTTACAAGCTTACGCTTCACATCATTTGAAAACTGTTTATAAAGTTGATAAATTAGATTTAGTGAAAGTTGGTAAGTCTTTTGGTTTTAATGTTCCTCCAAAGGTTAACATTACCATTGGTTCAAGTGTTACAAAATCTAAAAAGAAATAAACCTAAAATTATAAACTTATAAACTAAGCGCATGTATTTTTATATAAAGGAATAAAATTAATTTACTAGTAGAGTACTAATAATGTATTAAATAAATTTCGACTTTTCAAGGAAAAAACTTCATTCAAAAACATTCATATAAAAGAAAAGTGAGAGTAAAATATATAAAAAAATTACTATTTCAGTATAGACTTAACGTCTTCCCAGTAATGTTAAAAATTCATCTCTAGTCTTTTGTTGTGCTCTAAAACAACCCAACATGCAACTTGTTGATGTAATAGCCCCGGATTTTTGAACACCTCTACTAACCATACACATATGAGTTGCTTCAATAACAACTGCAACACCTCTTGGTTGTAAAATTTCACTTAATGCAATAGCAATTTGTTTTGTTAATCTTTCTTGAACTTGAAATCTCCTTGCATACATTTCAGCTAATCTTGCTAATTTACTTAATCCTAAAACTTTTTTGTTTGGAATATAAGCAATATGACATTTACCAAAAAATGGAACTAAATGATGTTCACATAATGAATAAATTTCTATATCTTTAACAATAACCATTTCATCGTGATCTTCTTCAAAAACTGCTCTTTTAATAACATCTTTGATATTATCTTCGTAACCTTTTGTAAAAAACAACATTGCTCTTGCATAACGTTCAGGAGTTTCTAATAAACCTTCTCTATTTACATCTTCACCAAGTTCAGTTAAAATAGTTTTGACAGCACTTGCAATTCTTTTTTCTCTACCACCTGATTCTTCGTTGCTTGATTCCAAACGTTCACGAGCACCCAAACTTGGCCACGATAAACCATCAGAATCGATTGGTGGTGTAAGTGTATACGGTGATGCAGGTCTTGTGTTTAACGGAACGCCAGATAAATTCTTATACCATGGTTCTTTCTTTGGTCTTGGATAATGTGTTTCTATTTCTTCTTCTTGCTCAAGTTCTTCTTGGTAATCATTTTGATTGACTTCTTCAATACTTTCAGCAGTTTGTGGTTGACTTGTGATATTGTTATTCTTCATTATTTTTAACTTTGTGTCTAACTCTCGATCTATTGGATCTTTTCTATACATTTCTTACCCAAATATAAAAAACAAGAAAACTACAAATAATATAGAAGAACCGAATGATCTTTAAAGTCAAAATTTAATTAACTTTTCATTTCCATTTTTCTTTTTCCTTTTCATTTTCACATTCTTTCTTTTCTCAATGTGATTTTTGATTTTTGATTTTTCAATTTCCCACGAAGTAACCGCTTTCAACATATAGGAAACTAATGTACTGTTGATAAAAAAATTCAAGAAATGTATGTTTGCGTAATCAAATGAATGATCTGTTGCATCAATGTTGAATCGTTTGGATTATATTCAGTATCTACACTCGGTTTACCAAAAATTCGACCATTTACATTCAAAATTAAATTTTTTGTAGAGTGTTGACCCATCACATGGCCAATTTGAGACGCTAAAACTTGAGATTTCATATTATTACAACCACCAATAAGTACCGTAGGAACAATTGAACTATTTAGAATCTCCCCTTCTTCTTCACTTTCATTTTCATCATCATAGCTAAACATTTTTTTTGGTTTCTTTAGGTCATCTAGTTCAGGCATTTGAATATCATAACTTATATCAGTTTCTCCATCCATTGCCAAATGGATTATTATTTTATCTAAAAATTCTAGAATCGTACATGTTAACATATGTTCGGTTCCATTATGATCTCTAATTTGTAAATGACATTCTTTTATTTGATCTTTAAAGTCAAATGATGACATGCTGGTTATTGCAGATTAGCTTTTAAATAAAGAACGTGGATGTATGTATGAAGAAGACTTTGAAATAAATTGTGCGAATTGCAATCAATATTGCTAACTGTGAATCGTGACTTTAATTTGATTACAGTAAATTACATGGATTACTAAATTGCACCATTCTTTGTATTAATCATCTACATTTTGGTCATTTATTTTGATTTTATTTAATCTACTCTGATTGATTTTTAGTTGGAATCTATAAATTTAAACTACATATATAAGTTCTAAAGTTTCAATTCACCTTCTTGAATAACAGCAGGATCAACTAATTCAAGTTTACCATTTGCCTTTTTGATCTTTTCAACTAAAAGTTTATAGTTTTCAGGTTCAACCAAAAATAAAATCTCAGTTTGATCATCAACTGTATCCTTTGATTCCAAATTTGAAACAAAATCGTTTTCAACTTCTTCCCTAATGTTTTGATATGATTTACTCTTAATAATTAACTTAACTCTCATTTTTGCCCTAACAATTGGAATGATCTGCCTTTCAACAAGTAATTTGATTGCTTCTAATGATTTAGATTTTGCACTTCTTGCATTAACAAAATTAAACTTTAATTCTTTTAATGCTTTATCAATCATAGTTGGTGGGTACCTTTTCTTACTTTTTGGATTAATACATTTTGCAGAAATTATGTTTAAGATTTCATTATGTAGTTTTTCATTTTGTTGAGCTCTTTCCTTTTCACCTAACTGAATTTCACCCTTTTTTAAGATTTCTAAAATGATTTCATCAATATTAGTTGTGTTGAAAGATGATTTTAAATCTTCGCTTGATGCAACTTGTCCCTTTGAAACATTCATGAAAACTTGTGGAATTTGTAAAACTTCATCAATATTTTTTTCAACACCTGATTTGAAATCTTGAACTTTATTTTGATAACATGCAACTTCAAATCTTTTTTTACCCTTTTTCATTCGCACAAGAGAGACATTAGTTAACTTTATTTGTGAATTTGGCTGATTAATTTTACCCATTCTAAATTAACTATAAGCTGCACCAAAATTGATAAAGATACTAAAAAAAAAGTATATTAAATTTGTAAAATAAAACAAAGAATGCCACAAAAAATAAAATTTTATCTTCAAACGTTTTTATCAAAAATAATAAGGTCGTACCCGGATTCGAACTGGGGTTGTCCGGATCAAAACCGAAAGTGATAACCACTACACTATACAACCATTTATAAATATTAAATGTCTTATGGTTAGTAAATTTTAAACTTGCCAGTACAAGACCTCTAAAAAATATTAAGGCGCACTTTTTATATCCTGAATCATGAGTAACGTATTTGCAAATAGTTCGAGGTTTTGTTGTATTAACAATTATAAATTGTAAGATACAAAAATATAGATATTTTGAATTATCCACAAAGGAAGGGTGAAAGCTCTCTATTTTAAAAATAGTTGGGAATAGATTTTGTTGAAACTTGCAAGCCGGGTATTTCTTTGTTGGGTATGTGGCTATAGCATTTGCTAACGGAAGTTTGTAAATAAGTTTTCTGTTATGAAATTAGTAACTGAAATACCTTTACTATTAAAGTGTCAAAACTAAGGGCAATTGGGCAACGTGAATTGATAAGTTATTTTTCAACCACGCAACCTCTATTCAAAGCATTCATACAGGTCTAAACAAGACATAACCGTCTCTTTTTATACACCTTGCTCGTCGATGTGGAATCACCCTATTAGCAACTATTTTTCACAAACAGATTACTCTTAAAATAGAATAATACAATCATTCGTAAACAGAAATTTAATATTTCCATAAACGGAATATTAACTGTTTGGGCTTCATTTGGGTCATGTTGAAATGGATTCCGACCCAATTATAAGCGGGCCGAGTACAAACAGGCGACTTATCTCTTATCTCTTATTCATTTTTATTTACAATTATTACACCTTGTTTTATTTTATATAAGAAGACATAGCTCTCTGGTTCTTTTACTTTATCTAGTCTATTTTATAGTTCATTTTAACTACCAACTTATCTTATTATCATGGACCCTATCCTTCGAATCAATGCATTACGAAAAAAGGCTCGGTAATAACTATTTAAGTTAAAGAGTATAGAAGTAAACATATTTCAGAATAAAAACCTTTTAAAAAATAGGAACAAACACCAGATTTATGATTAATATCAACCCAGAAATTCACTTGAGCAAATTCAAAAGTTACAATTGATTGTGTTGTACTATAATTAGCTTTGACAGTCTACTCAAAAAAGATGATAAACCGATAATTAAAGTAACAGTACAAAGACTACATAAATAGGCCATAGGGGAAGGGGAACACACCTTTTAAATATGGTACATAATCTTATCTCTGCATTTATCTTGGTAATCAAACTTTTAGAATATCTGTAGCGTTATTGGAAACTCGTTTCAGTAACATCAGCCGGAGTCAACGCATTGACTCAACCCAAATATTCCGAGATTAGATCACAACAAATTACTTCTAATCTCAATCAGTGTGCAAAATTTGCAAATAAAATGCTTCAAATGAAATTAACGCAATGTTTTTTTAAATAATAGTCCAAAAGGATCAATGCAGATATGAATACAACCGGCAAAGGGGTTAAATCTTAAACTGATAAGTTACAGCTACTTTTAATAATTTGGCAAACAGTAATTTCAAAAGTTTCAAGATTTCAGTATCCATATGTTATATAGGTTTTAATAAAAATTATGAATTACAAGTTGCTTTATTTAAAAAATGTTTTGGTAGGGCAGAAACATAGCATGTTTTTGTTTGTTTGTGAACAGAGCGCAAATTTGGTTACCAATTAATTATTATTTAATAAAAAATCGCAAAAATGATAAAATCGCCAGAAACAACAATAAAAACCAACAAAAATAGCAACTTTTTTTTTAATATTTGCGAATAATCAGAAAGTAAAAACCAATGAACCATCAATTTGGAAAAAAAGTTTGTTGGCATAATTTACATGTTAGTTAAATATGAAAACTTGGATGATTTTTAAGGATCAAATTGAATAAAATTTTATTTTAATGGATTACACAAATAATGCGGTATGAAAATTTTATACCAGCTAACAAGAAATTTTATTTCCAGCATGTAACAATTTACAAGTTTTTAGTTGTATTAGTTGATTTTCAACCATAAAAGAGAATATATTATATTGTATTTGCAAACATAAATATATTCTTAGTTCCGTTTAATTATTTACTTGATGTCGATGATGTTTAACTGTTCAAATAAGTAGCAAATCAAAAAAAAAGAAAAAAAAAATAAGTAGAATTTAATCTAGGTTAATAATACAATTAATAAACACACGAAACTATACAAATATGTAGTAGTGATAAATATTTGGCAATTGGGATAGCTGTGTTAAAATTTTTTTCGTAACCATTTCACAACTGAGACCATACAATTTCACCACGGTTCTTTTCTTTGAGAAATTTATTAGCAGCAAGGAAATGCCCCTGAGTAAAGAATCCACGGTGTGCACTTAATGGTGAGGGGTGGACTCCATAAAGAAAACAGTTTTTCCCAGTAGAATCTTTCGCCTCCCAGAGTTTTGCCAATTTTTCAGCAGGTTTTCCCCACGCGATGACGACCACACCTTCCCCTTGGTTTAGAACATGTCCGACAACTTGTGAAGTATAATCTTCCCAGCCATGCTTTGCATGGGAATTCGCAGAATGGGCACGGACCGTTAGTACAGTATTAAGTAAAAGAACCCCTTGTTTTGCCCACCCCGTAAGGTCACCAGATTGGGGCGGAATGAAATCAGGGTAATCGTTCACCAGGCCCTTAAAAATGTTTTTCAGGGAAGGGGGAATTTTCACGCCAGCCTGGACGGAGAAAGCAAGACCATGGGCTTGGCCGGGAGAGTGGTAAGGGTCTTGGCCGATGACGAGCACTTTCACCTTCGGGAGCGGGGTGAGGTGGGACCAGGTGTGGGTGAATTGCGGTGGGGGAAGAATGGTGTGGGCGACACGTTCATGGGCAACAAATTCCAGTACAGCTTCGGTGGGTGATGGGTACGAAGGGTGGGCTTTGGAGTAGTCAGGAACTGCCACTAGGTCCTTGGTTTGTTTCTTAGCTGAGTAAAACTCAGTTATTGGACGTGTCCGTTTCATTTAGTGTATGATTGAGTAAAGCAGGGGCAATGCCGCAGCTTTTGGCTATATAAGGGGTGACTTGAAGGTTGCAGATTCGGAGGTTAGATGTGGGTTTTGGGTTTTAAGTTTTAAGTTTTAAGAGAGAATTGGGAATTGGGAATTGGGAATTGGGAATGTTGAAGTTGGAAAACAACCGAGGAAAACTGAAAAAAATACAGAAACACAGAAACTAAATTTCCGGTTACCAACCGCGTAGCAAGAAGAAATGGTTTATTTAGTTGCTATCAGAATTTTCAACAAATAAGCTGGTTGGCCAAATGCAGTTTTTGATAATACCCTGATCTACAAGTGAAAAAGACCTAATGTAATTGGTTTTTGAAAATACAGAAAAACAGCGTTTATAATACCCAATTTGGAGCTTGCATATGATAATAATTGTTAAATGTGTCCTTTAATTATTAACTATAAAAGCTTGAACCGTTTTATTCTCGTTTTACTTGATTACTCTTTTTCCTAATTTATTAAATATTAATAAACCAACTTAATCAAGCTTACCATTTGCATGACCACACCTCCTTTGAACTCGTTGAGTTGAACGTAATCTAATAAGCTTTTTTTATAGCCACCTATTATATACGGTCAGTTTAACCGTAAAATTTGTAAAACTTACCGAAAATTTTAAACCTTAAATGCTTCTAGCAGTCTGCAATCCTAGAGTTTCATTAGTATTACAGAATGTCTGCCCCTTGAGTTATGTTAAAAACAATTCATAGTATTCTTTTTATTTAGTATTTAATTATTTGCCCCTAAAAGTTAAACTTGCAGTTTGCATATCTACAAACTATAAACTAAACTTTGTGTGCATGCATATATGCACGAAAAAGATTATTCTCAGACTGCATGTATGCGCCTCCAACTTTAAAAGAAACCGTTATTTTTTATCGAGTGTTGCCGTTAGATACATTTCGAGAACTGTTAACATTCTGAGCGTGATGAATTAAGGTTGCAATTCATTCATAGGTCATAAAGTTTATAATATGTAATCCTTAAATGTAAATGTCTTATATATCATATAATACTACTGAAGAGTTTTACACCTTGAATTTACCATTTAAAGAATTAGTTATTAAATAAATTTTAGTTTATTTTTGTTGGGAAGACCATCACATGTAGCCCTCTTAATCAGAAAGACGACTTAGAAGTATCAAGATCCATTCTGAAAATTTGTTCACATAAATTTCTTATGTCATGCGTTTATGCTACTTTTGACTTTTTGTGCCTTAAACGTATTTAAGCTTTTGCAGACCTGCATTACCTTATTACAAATTTCAAAAAAAAAATGCATTTAGGTTAATTATTATCTCGACATGCAGTAATTTATTACATAAGTTTAATGCACACCTTGAAACTATACTTTGTCTTATTTAGTTTGAACTCTTAAAATAGTTTTCGTGCCTCTTAAATCTGGTAGCAATATTTATAAATTACTGAATTTGTACAGGGTCAACATCTTATGAACGCGTTTTGTTTACTTTGACTTTTAAGAACTTTAATTTTGTTTATTAACTACTTGTTTTATGCATTTTTAATAAAACTTATGTTGTTTACAAATCTTAAGTTGTATGTAAAAGCAAAATTTGCTCGTGCTTGTCTTAACTTCAAACACATGGTTACAAGTAAAGCTGGTTTAAATATGCCATTCTAGAATAATATAAAAGGAGCAGCAATTTCTCTTAATTTTTAAGAGCTATCTGACTTAATATACTTTTTTTTTGCAATCAATAATCAAAACTAAATTGAGATACTACCAAACAAGATGTTTTCAAATTTGGTTTTATCAACAACATTATTGTTGTCTCTTATAGATTTTACTCTTGCACAACGTAATGTTTGGTCAACTGTTGCAAATGGTATTGGTGCATCAATGATTTTAAAAGATTCCAATGCAATTGACAGCGGTTTTGAGGCAACATTTTATAAATATCCAGCTCTTGATTTTATTCCATTTTGGGATGACGATTTTGTTGCTGGTGAATATTCATCAAATAATATTTTAGCTTCAACTTCAAAAATTACCAATCCAAATTTTCATATCACTCAAGATCTTTTTAGTGCTGAAATTTATGGTTTACTTAATGTTAATATGCACAATGTTCTTATTGAATTAAAGGGTTATTTTGTTCGTATGTATTATTATTATCAATTGATATCACATTTTTATTAATTAAAATTTCATTTATTGAATTTAATACTAACATTTATTATTCTTACTTTTAATATTTTCTTATTGTTTTTATAGCTCCATCCAGTGGTCTTTATTCTGTTTCTGTTAACGAAATGAACGATGGGGGTTTTATCTGGGTTGGTCAAGGTGCTTTTGATGCTTGTAGTCAAGAATCTTTAGATAACACTTTTAAAAATGTTTTGTTAGCTGCAAGAAGTGATGATGGTCATTCTTCTTATGTTTATCTTGAAGCCGGTATTTATTATCCAATTAGATTAGTTTATGTTAATGTTGCCGCAAATGCTCAAGCTCAATTCAATTTATATGATGAAAATCATAATCCTGTTGATTTCCAAAAGGTTGTCAATTTTCCAAAGTCAAATATTGATATTTGTGTTACCCAAACCGGTGCTAATCCAGTTAGTGTTACTACTTCCGTTAGTTTAGGTGCCGCTACCGCAACAACCGTTTACGTTGAAGCTCAGAAAGTTGGTGTAAATGGTCCATCTATTTATTTAATTGAAAACTTACAATTACCTAGTCCAACATTAACTTATAAAACTACTATTGCTGGTGCTGAAACAGATGCTTACCCAACTTATTCATTGTCAATGGGCCCAGAAGGTTATGTTGCTGTTGGTCTTGATGTTACTGTTACTGTTGGTGACGTTGAAGTTAAAGCCGCTGCTACACAGAGTGGCTTAACATTAACTGGTAATAGCCAAGCAACTGGTTGTGCATTAGAAACTCAATATGTTTCAGCTACAAATGGTTTCCACGCTAAGTTTTATGATTATACTATTTTTAATAAATATGATACCAAATATTATGCAAATGACTATACTTCAGGTGACCTTATTGGTACTGCGCATTCAATTACCAACCCAAATTATGCTGTTAGAGCGGGTCACCAAACTATTTACAACGATGTCAAAATTGATGCTGGTGCAGGGTATGTTAATCAATTAACTGGTTATTTTGTTCCTCAAGATAGTGGTCTTTATGCATTTTCAATCAAAAATGTCAATGATGGGGCAATGATTTGGTTTGGTAACAGTTATGCCTTTGGTTGTTGTCAACCAGATGTTATTCCGTATGATTCACAGACTGGTCATTTAATCTTTACTACAGACGATGATGTTACTGCTTATGTTCACTTTGAAGCGGGTAAATATTACCCAATGAGAGTTGTTCTCGTTAATATCTTACTTGATTCTGAGTTAGACATTACTGTCACAACCCCAAGTGGTGTTGTTTTACATGAAGACTGGACAAGTTGGGTTTATTCAATCAGTGATATTGCAGATGGTGCATGTCCAGGCCCGTTCCTTGAAACAACTGCTTTTGAGATTTCAAGCGGTATTCATACACCAAGTACAAGCTATTACGAAACTGTCACAACAATTAATAAAGAAACTGAATATGAATTTGTTACTTCTGTCGATTTTCCGGAACCAAGCTCAACCATTGAAACAACAATTACATTCGGAACAAAAACAACTACTATTTCATCGATTAGTTTCTCTTGGGATAAAACAACTACTACACCTTATGAAATAGTAACTGTTATTGTGCCATCAACCTCGACCTCTGCTTCATCAACTACCACACCAGCTGGCCCTGATGCTTCATCGACCACCACACCAGCTGGCCCTGATGCTTCATCCAATGCTACACCAGCTGGCCCTGCTACTTCATCAACTACCACACCAGCTGGCCCTGATGCTTCATCGACCACCACACCAGCTGGCCCTGATACTTCATCCAATGCTACACCAGCTGGCCCTGCTACTTCATCAACTACCACACCAGCTGGCCCTGATGCTTCATCGACCACCACACCAGCTGGCCCTGCTACTTCATCAACTACCACACCAGCTGGTCCTGATACTTCATCCAATGCTACACCAGCTGGCCCTGATACTTCATCCAATGCTACACCAGCTGGCCCTGCTACTTCATCAACTACCACACCAGCTGGCCCTGATACTTCATCCAATGCTACACCAGCTGGCCCTGATACTTCATCCAATGCTACACCAGCTGGCCCTGATACTTCATCCAATGCTACACCAGCTGGCCCTGCTACTTCATCAACTACCACACCAGCTGGCCCTGATGCTTCATCGACCACCACACCAGCTGGCCCTG
>JAJLVO010000050.1:0-72290 GCA_030564565.1 Pichia sp. NRRL Y-12830
CGGTTTCAATATTCTTTTGCCCTGTGTACTTTTTCTTTTTTCTTACTGTATCACAATCAAATCACAATCAAATTTTAATCAAGGATGGACCAAGTTAATGAATCATTAAATCAAATAATAGAATTACCTGCTGGTGCTTTTGCGGGTGTTGGTAATGGGGTTGCGTTCCCTGCTTTGAGCACTGCGTTGAATCTCATTGACTATAATCAAAGAATTGATCAGAAAAAGGCCGAAATGTCAAGAGCTCAAACTGTTCTTCAAGCGGGTATGGCCAGTGCATTTAGGACTGAATTTGATACAGCTGAGTTATTGCAACAAATTTCACAACAATTAATTAACATTCAAACTACTATGGGTGACTTAGTTATTCGTGTTGGTAATATTGAAACAACCATGGGAAACCTAAATGGTCGTGTTGGTAATGTAGAGGATGTTGTTACTGCCATGCAAGTCGATATCACCTCAATTAAGAGGACCTCATTTTTTGGTGTTGTGAATGAAAACAAGAGGCGTAGAAAGGTGGGACTTCCACAGGTTCCGATTCCTACGATAAATCTGCTTCCAAGGGGAGCCGTGTTACCTGTCATACACACCATTCAACAAATTAATAGGTTAACCATAGCGCAGCTTAGAATGTGTTTAAATGCATTTGATATTCCCAATGCTGATGTAATTGTTGCAAGGGATCTCAAGATGTTATTAAGAGATACCTTAGGTTTTGTTGAGGTCCGTTATGAAATGACATAAATGCATGTTTATTTTTTTTTATATTGGATACATAAGTTTGTTTTGATTTGCTTTGGTTTGCTATTGGTTTCTAATTTTATATTATATGTGTTTTGCTTTTTGTTTAATTTAAATTTTTGATTATATTTTATTATGTATTTAATTAAATAATGGAAATTTTGTTGTTTTGTCGGAAATTTCAATTTTAAAATGTATGAAGTATTCTAATCTATTGATTTGGGCTGTTTCTCTACAAATTATACAAATTATGCAAATTATTTTGTTTCTTTTAATATAAATTCATATTTACAAGGCGAGTGAGGTTTCAAATAAACTTTGTTCCATCATTTACACATTTACATTTCCAGATTGTAAAACATGTTGTGTATTTAACAGTGTAATCAATTATTATTATATTTTAGTATTATTCTTCAACAGTTTTACTTGTTTAATGCAGTCAAATAGTCTAATTCCTGTACTTCATACAGACTTTTCTTTTATTTATAAGTTATGTTACCACAAATTAAGAGTTTAAGTTATAAATTTAGCATATTATGTTAAATGATTCAATTCTTAATTTCTAATTTCCAATGAGATTTCGGATTTCATTAAAATCTTGAGAAGGCTCAGTGGAATCGTTAGGATAAAAGGCGAGGTTTCTCCCCGTTTTTTTTCTTTTCTTTTTTTGCTTTTCTTTGTGTAATTCATCACCAACACAATTAACACCATATATCATTACAATCACCAGCAACATCACAATCACCAGCAACGTCACTATCATCAGCAGCTTCACTATCACCATTGCTACCACCGCCATCGCTTCATACTGAATTTAGTTTATATCAAGTATAAAATAAAAGTTTTATTTTTGAGGTTTCCGGTCCAAAAACATAAATCTTTCAAGTACCCCGCCATTATCGCTAGTCTCCTTCCTCTTTGCCAAATATTATCTTCCCTTGAATACCCACCATAACCAATAATAAACGACGGCATCATCATCAACATCAACATCTCAATTTCAATCTTAATCAATAGCATCATGATCTCAACCAACAGTATAACGATGTCAACCAATAGTATCACAATCAATATTATCAGAATCAAGTTAATGAATATGCTGACAAAATTTTAAACTTGTCTGCTTGTGTTTTTGATGATGTATCCGACGGTGTTACTACTCCTGCAATTAAATAATCTTAAATCTTCCACAATATGATCATTACTATAAAACTCAAGTTGTAATTGAGTAGAACCTGCTAGTTTGCATTCTTTCCTAGTGCTTTGCATCACTAGATTGATTAAAGTACCTTGTTTCAGTTTCAAAATTCGATTGCAATAAAAATAGCTACAAACTAGGTTTGTTCATCAAATTAGGATTTTGAATGACATTAAATGTTGAAAAAATGGCCATAGTCTAAATGATGCATTATTATGATATCAAAATATTCCAAATTTAAAAATAAATTAATTGAAAATAAAGGTTGTTCTAAAAATGAAAGAAATAGAAAATGAAACAGAAATTCTGGCGATGTTATCATCTCTCCCAAACCCAAACAATAGTATATCTAAGATCAACAATAATACTCGTTACGGCAATAGTAGCGCTAATCACTACATTTTGTGAAGAAGGTTATGATGCGCTCAATATTTGCTTATGAAGAAATAAAACGGCAAGATGTTAAAATAGTTTCATCTGAATACAATAATATGTTGTAATTAAAAAAAAAGACGGTTCCGTACTATGCGCATTAAATTATACTTCAGAAAATAATAATGCAATAATCAAAGAACAGTTTTGTTGCTGTTCTTTACCAAAATGGCTATTAATGCTAAGAACTTAACTAAAGAAATTGATATCAAAAATCTAGGGAAATACATTGAAAGTTTTGGTTTTACTTTTAAAAAAAATACAGCTATTTTTGATTATTTTGATATTGGCATTATCAATAACTGCTTGTCGATTACGCAATATTAGATAATTAATACAGGAATATTTAGAAAATACAAGTGACTTTTTTATAAATGCATTAATTAAACGGAATTTGATCCAAGCTTTGATTGTTTAAATATTGCTGGTGATATTTTTCTTCATTTTGTTCATAAGCTACATGATTTACAGTATAACTGCCTTTTGTGGAGATAAAAACTGCAACTTCGGGTATTGTCCTGGTTTTGCTAGGTATATTTTTATAGTTCATTTGAATGTTTTGAATGTTTCTTTGACTCTTTCTTGAACAGTTACTTATTGTTTTCAGTATATGAATCAAACTTTGTTCAAAAGAAAATTACGTGCAGGAGATCCTGAGTAGCAGAACTGAGATAAAATTGAATCAACAACAGTGACTAATACAAAGAAATAGAAACTGTGAATAAAAAAACAACAATTTAATTTATGATAAGCTAGAAAAAAGTGACGATCATTTATTGTTTAGTGATTTAGATGCAGTAAATAATCTTGATGTGCATTTAGATGCATTTTTCACAACTAAGACCACCAATTTGATTCATTCGGTATTGTCTCCAGATTTATATAGTCCCACAATAACTGCAGAGGACTTAAACCATTTTGATAGAATAAATAGTTTTTAACTTGATAACCAAAATGACCATTATTTCTATACACAACAATTAATCCCTCAAACCTGGTAGATTTTAAATGAATAATATGTATCAAGATACTGCTCAAACAGCAACTAGATTTCTCTTGTTTTTAGATTGGAATCATGTTTACTTGGAGCCCAGCTCTATAAATACTTATGAAGATTCTTCAGGTAGAACTTTCAAATGTTTACAAGTTATTTATGTTGAAAAAAAAGAAATTAGAATACCTACTTTGTGAACGTAAAAATACATGGAAAAACTATAACAGGGATAAACCATTGAATACTGTAATAAGAATCTTCGGAATGCAAAAGAAAAAGCTAGAGTTAGTATCGCTTAAAAGGTTTATAAAAGATAAGGTGGTTATTTAAATAAAAAAATCAAAGGAGTTTTATTATACACGCTTACGTTTTTTTCTTGATTTTCGGTCTTTTGTCATTATCAAAAATATCTAATCCTGAATAAGGAATCCTCAATATTGAACCTGATGTTGTTCAATTAATAAATTACAGAATCGCAGGGGTAGAGCGGGGTGGAAATGATAATAATCAACTTACTATTCAAATGCGTATTCAAATACCTTATAGTGCTGGTGAACCTCTAGAAATCGTGTGTTTCACAAACACTGAAAACGCCATACCGATCCAAATTAGACATTTTCGGGATCTTAATCAGTTGGGTTCAGTAAGATTAGTTGACTTGAATAGGGGGCAAAATGCTTCTACCAATGTCCAACAGGGCATTACAAGTGTGGTAGACATTCAAAGCGAGATACTAGAAGATTTGGACACTAGAGTGACAAATTTAGGAAACACACTGAACGGGAGTCATAGAGACCAACAACTTTTGAATCATTTGGAATTCCCTAATACATTTAGTTTGCGCAGAGTGTTGTGGACCTTGGTATTTAGAAATTTGGACAACCAGTAACGAAAATGCCAGATGGATGATGTATATATTTAGCTGTTTATAAGACAGAAATGGGTCAATTTCAATTATAGCGTGTATATTTCATGTGTGAAGTTTGGCAGTACACAAGTGTCTTATGATAATTTGTTAATTTGAATACTCGTGTTGGTAATATTGAAACAACCTTGAGAAAAATAAATGGTCGTGTTGGTAATGTAGAGGATGTTGTTACTACCATGCAAGTCGATATCACCTCAATTAAAAGGACATCATTTTTTGGTGTTGTGAATGAAAACAAGAGGCGTAGAAAGGTGGGACTTCCACAGGTTTCGATTACTACAATAAATCCACTTCCAAGAGGGGCTATGTTACCTGTTATCCACACTATTCAACAAATAACAGGCTCAAAATAGATGAACTCCGGATTTGGTTGACGGCAAGGGAGCTCAAAGAAATATTGAGATGAGCTTTGGAAATTGATGAGAGTTGTTATTGTATGTAGTTTTTAATTTCAATTTTATTGTATATTTTGCTATTTGTTTAATTTAATAATTTTTTTTAATCTGTATGATTTTCGTATGTTTTAGTATGGACTTATACGTTTTTTGTGGGAAAGGGGTACTGTGATACCTGTACCAGTTTTTCATTGTGGTAATTTAGAGCCAAAATACAAAGAACAACCGGTACAGACATGAGGAGGCTCGTAGCAATAAACTGCCGTAATTAGAGTAATAAATATATATCTGTTGAAATAGTTGATTTTAAATAAATAAATGTTGTTTCACTATTTGTTGTGTTTGTTTAAAAAGTTTTGGGTTAACTCAAAGATAACTTTGATGCATTTATACAACAATCTACAAACTATAAACAACAAGAAGAAACGTTAAACAGCTGTTGCGGCAGGTCCCAGTAAAAATCAAAAATCCAGTGGAAGGCGCACAGATTCGTGGGAAGTCATTTTTTAGATTCCAGATTTTTTGTTGTTCACACTATGTTACTTTTGATTCTAAACGTGTTCACCTCTTATCTTACCCTTCTTCAATAACCAATTACAATGACCACCGAAGTTGAATTTGCAAATAAGTTCATACAACTACTAGCTGTCAACATACCAAGTGCAGAATCTCAAGAACTTGCACGCTCTTTCAAGTTGAATGATGTTAAATCTATACCTAATGATTTCACTTTTCCACCACTGAAGAATCCTTATAATACAAAATCAGAAACTACTGAAGAAAAAGATGCTGATGAAATTGAAACTGATGTTGAAATTACTTTCAAATCTTTGAAACAACCAAAGTTTAGCCTCAAATTAATTTTAGACATAAATTCAAGTTCAAAAATATTTCATGTGAAGGAATCATTATCAAATTTACTTAAGCAGGATGGAAATTCACCAATCGACGTTCATCCATCTGACATAAAATTAATGATACGTACAAAATCTGTAAATGATTCAGATGAGGTTTATGAGTTATTACAAAATTCAGGAAATATGTCTTCAATTTCTTTTAATGTACTGATTTCCAAATTCAAATCAGTGGAACAAGAACAAGAAAATATCGAAGCTAGAACTATTCTACAAGTTTTTCCAACTGTTAGTGTAGAATCTTGGACTAAAATTAATGATATTTTATTAAATGATCTAAAAGATCAATCAAAAGTTGACCACATGATTGAAATTTTAAAAAATTCTTTATAGTTAGCTATATTACGTGATATATAAAGTAAGTCTTTTTTTTATTTACATACCTGGCATACCTGGCATTTGCATACCTCTACCGCCTGGCATTTGAGGGGCACCACCTTGTGCATCGTTTTCTTTATTTTGTATTGTTTCATCAATACTCAAAACTAAAATTGCAGCTTCAGTGGCACTTTGTAATGCGTTTATTTTCACAACCGATGGTTCCCAGACAAATTTTTCTAAATTATTTGCAATATTATCAGATTCTAAATCTAATCCATAATGAATTTCATTTTTGGAATGCACGTTACGTAACTTATTTAGTAATTCAATACTATCTAAACCTGCATTATCACATAATTGTCTTGGAATAATTTCTAAAGATTTACCGTAACTTTGAATAATTAATTGTTTTTTACCTTTGATTGAATGTGAATAATCTCTTAAATACTTACTTAATTCCATTTCAATTGCACCACCACCTGCAACAATTTGTTTATTCTTTAAAGCTCTTCTAACAATCATAATTGCATCATGTAATGAACGTTCAATTTCATCAATGATTTTTATTGATCCACCACGTAAAATTAATGTACATGTCTTTGCTAATGGACAACCACTAAAAATATTATAACGCTCACTACCAATTTGCAGCTCTTCAAATTTATCACAAGTACCTAATTCATTCGACCTATTAATATCATTAACACTTGTTAAAATTGATCCCCCAACTGCTTTATTTGTACGTTCTAAGTCATCAGTCGAAACTCTACCAGCGCAAAATATACCTCTATCTGCAAAAAATTGAGTTGCTAAATCACCAATTGGCAACTTTGATAAAACAATATTGCATCCACTTTCAATAATCTTATTTAACTTATCCATTATAATTTCCCATTCTGCATCAACGATTTTTTGATAATCTTCAACCTTTTCAATTCTAACTTCCGCATTATCCTTTTCAGCCTTTAATTCTAATTCAACGTTTAATGATAGAATTTTTGGATTACTAAATTTCTTTGGTTGTTGTTCAAAACCAGCGTATGAAAAGGTTTTCTTAAATGCGACACCGTTAATAAATAACGAATCTTCCATTGAACCACCTGGAATCTTTTTTATACCAATCAAGTTTTCATCTAAATCATCTCTATCTAATGTTAAAACTGAATCAACTGCTAATTTTGAATAAAATTCACCATTTTGCTGAATGATTTTACTATTCATTGCTGTTAACGCACATTTAATTAACATATCATATTCGTCATCAATTGATTTTTCTTCAAGATTGATCTCTAATTCCTTAATTTTTTTAATAACTAATGCACATGAATCTCTTAATCCTTTAATAATCGAGTTACTACTCATACCTTCTTCAATAAATGGTTTACAGTTTTTCAATATTTCACTTGCTAATAAGCAAACACTTGTAGTACCATCACCAATTTCACAATCTTGTGATCTACTAATATCAACTAAAATTTTAGCAGCAGGATGAACAACATCTAATTTTTTTAAGATAGTAGCACCATCATTAGTTATGGTAGTTTTACCATCTCCACTAACTAACAATAAGTCACTGCCAAATGGTCCAAGTGTTGATTTTAATGTATCTTGAATGGCTAAACATGCATTAATATTTGAAATAATTTGTCCACGACCTTGAGAAGTGTCTGTACCTTCCTTAAGGACAACTATAGTTGGTGTTTGTCTGTAGGCCATAATCGATGAATGGATAAATAGGCTTTTTTATTGGATGGCAAAATAGGGAAAAACACGTACAAAAACATGCAAATTCATGAAAGAAGTTGAAATTTCTCGACGTTCAAAAAATTAAAATTGAATTTTACTTTTCACTTTTTATTTTTTATATTACATAAGAAAGAACTTAGAATTAAATATTTAATAAGTACAATTACAAAATATTCATGTATTTACACGTTCCATACACTAACAGCACCATCTGAGCGTCCTTCAACAAGATAATTTCCATTAAACACCATATCATTTACAACTTGAACTTCAAGATTATCTTTTTTATCTTCATTTTCTAAAATATCACCGCCCAAAACCCAATGATTGTGCTCTGTTCTATCATAAATATGAACACCACGTTCATTTTCAGTAACACTTGCAATTTTTAAGTCGTCAAACATGATCTTCTTAATTGGATTATCATAACTAAAAGAGTCTAATAATCCACCGGTACGTAAGTCCCAAATACGTATACTTCTATCTGAACTACCTGTGACCAAATTAAAGTTTTTATCAAATTGGAGGGTTGTTACTGCACCCGTATGTCCAAATAATTGTCTAATTACTTCACCACTTCGTAGATCCCATAAACGTACAATTCCATCATTACTACCACTTGCTAATGCTGCATCAAATACTTGTAAACTTGAAATATAAGGATATATGATACCATTATTAATTAATGTTGAATTGGCTCCATTACTGTTATTGCTATTATTATTATTACTACCAAAATTAATTGTCGAATTGGCCATTGATGATGCCCACAATACATCAATTGTCTGTAATAAATGTCCAGTATTTAAATCCCATTGTCTAATTGTTTTGTCATTTGATCCACTCACTAACTCTCCATTATTATAACTTAACGCAGTAACTACATCAACATGTCCATCAAAACTATTTAGTAGTGGAGTTTCGTCAGTCGAATTATTATTTTCGAAATAATTTAAATCCCACATTTTAACTGTAGCATCCGTACTACCAGTAAATGCTAAATCAGTATTAATTGAAACACAATCAACATACGAATAATGACCTTCCAACAGCCCAATACACTTATATCTATTCATATCCCAAACTTTAACTGTATTATCCATTGAACATGTTAAAAGTTTACCATAAGGTTCATCAAATGCAAGACAATTAATTGATTCTTGGTGTGCCTGAAATTTATGAATTTGATCTCCCGATTTAAAGTTTCTCGTTGTTGATGTGATTCTTGTATATGATTTGCTATCATCTTCCATATATACAGTGACATAATCATCATCATATTCATCAGAATCGGATTTTATACCGTTAACCGAATTATTAGGAGTTTTTGCTTTTGGTTTACTTTTTTGATCATAACTTTTATCATTATTCGTACTGTCTTTATTACCTTTATCAATATCATTAACATCATCAATTTCAGAAATATTTATATCTTTAATAAATTCTAACCTTTCCTTGATTTCTAACAAGTGATTTTCCAATTGAACTTCATTCTTTTCATAAATATCAACATTATCCGAAATTTCCTTCCTTCTTAAAAATAATCTATCAATTTTTGAATCAATTTCTGAAATTTCATTTTTACCTAAACCTTTACGAATTTCTAACAAATCAAGATGATAGTTTATATCTGATTTAAAATTTATTAGAATTCTTTGATTTTGACATGATTTAATCTTCTCTGATGTAATCTCTTCTATTTTACTTAATTTTGAAGATCCACCCAAGTACGATTTTGATGTTAAAGTTGGATTTGAAGTATCACTATCCTTAATTAATTTACCTGATATAGTTTTAATATTCTTAATTGTTTCGTCAACTTCTGGTAAAACTGCAGTAAATCCTTGGAATAAAGAAAATGGTATATCGGAATTTGTATCTGAACTTCCACTTTTATCGATTTCGGTATCTAAATCGGGTATATCATTAAGCATATCATTTGAAAGGAGGTTAAAGTCTTTCTTCTTTTTACCATTATCTGTAAAATTCGACCTTTTTAGGGTCTTTGCAACCCGCAGTGTTTCTCCATGTTTGGCTAGCAAGTTAATCAGCCCATTGTCTTTATTATTTTGATTAATGACTATCCTGGAGGTGTTATTTTCCTTTTGAGAATCAAATGTTGATGCAAAAGTCCTGTTTTTCTGTAACATGTCGTTGATGCTGGAATTATTGGCTGCTGAATTGACCAACACCGACGCTGTGGTAGCCAGCTTTGCCAGATCCGTGTTGATATTCTCCATTGTACTTTTGTACTTAAAATAGTGGAAGTCCCAGAAATTTCATCCAACCAATTTCAAATGCAAATAAAATCAAATATTCTCTCAACATGAAAAATCGAGTCTTCAATTCGAGGTTTTCCCGGATAGGCAGCAATTTATAATTTACAGACATGTTTGTTAAGGAATACTTATTAATTATTAACTGTATCATTAGCAGGTACTATACAAAATCTACTCTAATCTCTCCATCTTACAAACACCTCATCGGTACGAAAAGTTTGCGTACAAACACTCTCTTCAACGGGACAGCCGCCACCCATTCGATATTCCATCAATCCTGCTTGTGCGATCATTACACCATTATCAATGCAAAATCTTTCATCTGTTGCATAGACATATCCTGCACGATCTCTAGCCATTATTCCCATCATTTCCTGTAACCTTTCATTGCATCCAACACCTCCAACAATTAATACTTGTTTGGAATTGACATGCGCCATTGCACGTTCAGTAATTTCAACAAGCATTGCAAATAAACATTCTTGTAATGAATAACATAAATCTTCAATTTTTTCAGTTTTACGACGTGCTATTTCTTCAATGTGTTCTAATATACCACTCATGCTTAAATCCATACCTTTAACGGTATACGGTAGTTCAATAAATTTTGAACCTTTTTTAGCTAATTGTTCAATGTTATACCCAGGAGATGGTGCATTTGAAATTTTCAACACCCTTGCAAATCTATCAAGACAATTACCAACTGCAATATCTAAAGTTTCACCAAAAATTCTGTATCTTTGTCTACTATATGCAATAACTTGTGTATTACCACCACTAACATATAAAACAACAGGATTATCAGCACCTGTAACTTCTCTACCCATTTCAATATGTCCAACACAATGATTTACTCCAACTAATGGAATATCCCACATTAAACTCAATGCTCTTGCTGCAATAACGACACTTTGTAATGGTGCTCCCATACCTGGACCTTGAGTAAAACAAATACAATTGATTTCATCAATTTGAACATTAGCCTCATCGATAGCTTTTTTAACTAGCCTAACAACCCAATTACGGTGATGTCTAGCAGTATCTCTAGGCATAAATCCTTGACCAGGTGGTGCATTATAGGTGTCTCTAACATTACTTAATATAATTGTACGATTTTCTTTGATCGATGGATCTCCAATTGGTTGTTTAATGATCCCTATACCTAATTTATTTGCTGATCCTTCCATACCTATGCCAATGTACCATTTCTGACCCGGTTTGACTCTTGTGTCGTAATTTAACTTCATTATAAAATGGGAGATAAACAGAGCAGGACTGGTTGAGTGGAGAATTCAGATGAATCAAAATTTATCAAAAGTACATGAAAAATGAGAATGAGAATAGATGAGAATTCCATAACCCAGGTTTTGAAATTCTAAACTTAAAAATTGAAATTTAAACTATTAAATATTAAATATAGATGCTATATATAAACTAAATAAAGCGGTTATAAAATAACTAAATAAAACTACTTAAACAAGTAGATGTAACATATCCTTCCAGTTAAAGTCTTTCAAAATAGCAATGACGTTGGCTTCAGCTTCAACAGATTTTGCAATACTGTCAACATCAGTTGAAGATTCAACATCACCTGCAAGGACTTGTTCAACATTAACTCCGGATTCATAAATACCATCTTCTTTGGTAACAACACCAAATGCTGCAGTTGTTGGTCTATCTAATGCGTGGAATTCACCGCCAGTCTTAAGTGCAATTAAATATAAAACTGAAATACGTAAACCAGCACACATCAAACCAAAGATAATACCACCAACAGGTGCAACAACAAAGGCACCAAATGCACCCCAATCATTTGGATCATAAACACCATTCCAAATAAGTAATAACAATCCACCATCTTTTGCATTACCATAATAAATACAACCATAAACAAAAACACCCAATAATGCACTTAATGCTCCAACAATAATATCTAATCCACGTAAAAAGAAAAAATGTTTTGATAAGCCTAAAAACATAATTGGAACAATTGCACTTGACAATAAATCTGCAATAAAATAAACTTGTAAAACATTTGCTGAACATTCAATTGCAATGACTAAGGCAGGAACCATAATAACAATAACCAAAGCTCTTGAATAAATCATTGGAAATTTATTTCTGAATAAGTCATTTGAAATTGTTGATGCAGCAGCTGATTGTAATGAATCGAATGTACAAGTTGACAAGAACACACAAAAGATTAAAATGACACCAATAATCCATTTCTTCATAGTTGCAACTAAAATGAAAAATGCATATGCACCATTATCATCACTAACTACTAAATCACCCGTCCAAACAGCAATAATACCTGGTAATCCAGCTAAAGTACTAATAATTGCAACAACAACCGATGCAATACCTGTAGCAACAAATAAATCTTTATCGGTTTTTGCAGCAAATGTTCTTAACCAAAATCCAGACATAAACATATCATTGGTTAAAATTGCCATATTTAAAATATAGAAAATCATCCAACCAATTTTATTTGATCCCATCATTTGTTGATAAGTATCATGCTTGAGAGTTGGATCGATTTTAAGTTCTGTTGCATAACCACAAATTGCAATGATGGCAACAACTAAAACTAATGCAGCTTGAAAAGTATCAGTTGTAAATGAAACGGCAAAACCACCCATAAATGTATAGATAGTTGTGACAATACATTCAACAACCATTGCAGGAGTTGCATCGATACCAGTTAATGAATTAATTGCATCACCAAGAGCTGTTAATTCAGAAATCATAAATAAGAAAATAGTGAAAACAGTTGCAGCTGATAAACATAATGCCATGATAGGACCATATCTACGATTGCACCATTCAGTAAGAACAAACCCTTCAGGACATCTTCTTCTAATAATTGGACCAAGAAAAGCAAACGCTAAAATTGGAACAGCACCAGCAAGAACGTAAACAAGTAAACCTTGAATACCAGCAATATTTGCAATTTGAGTATATGTTGTTAAAATACCAACACCCATAGCTGTAGCAAAAAAAAACTTAAAATATAATGTTAGTATTTAGTTTATTAAAAGAGAAGAAAAGAGAATTTTTAATAATAAAATTTTAATAGCTTGAACCTAATTTGTTTTCAAATAATAAACCAGAAACAACACTTCAAAAGTATTCAATATTTTTGAAGAGAAAAAAGCTAAAACTATCCACAGTCATTTTTAACTTAAAAATCACATTAAATTTCTAAGTCTAACTTGTCCAACAAAAGTAATCCTGTCAGAAAAAAATGACGTGCATTATAACAAAGCCATTTAAAATTTCAACTTCAAATTTTGCTTTATAACATTCACATGTTTTACTAACAAACAAATAAAGTCCAGTCCTATAATATTTTGTCATTGAATTCTCCAATTCACTGAAAATAAAATAGTAATATTAACAATTTCCCAAATAATTATGTAAAAGGCTTAAGAAAAGCTTGATATTATGTGAGAAAAAGTTATAGATAGATTCAATCTTTTCTTTTCAACAATATGATAATCCTCCCGCAAGTTTTAACTTGATCGAGTTAAACGGTATAATCTCAGCACAAGGCACCCGTTTATCCATATTGTAAAAAAAGTGTTTTTAACAAACACAAGAAAAAAAAGATGAAAAAAATGTTAGTAGAAGGATTAATTAATAATGTTCATAATAGAGAAAGACCTGAAACTAAAAATCAATCTTGGAATACTGTATGTTTTCATTTTCATATGGTAATAAAAATACTAACCAGAAGCAATAAAATTAAGAGAAAGTGGAATACCTGTACTTGACCCATTCGAAGAAAGAAATCCATCTTTGGTAGATTTCTTCAAATGATGCCAGGCAATGGCAACACCTGAAACCAACATGGCCCCATAGGATAAGTAAATGATCGCATTAGATGCTTGAAAAGATAAAGCCATTATTATAATTAAACTTTCGGTGATTAAAAGGTTATTATGACTGAAAAAAAGATAAGCATAAAACAGTGCAAAAAAATGGAACAGAACGGCTGGCTTTTATAACTTTAAAACGCAGAAGGAAAATTTTCTTCCGGAGTGGAGTCATTCTGTAACAAATTTTGAATTTTGAAAACTAGAAAAATGAGAAAATAAAAAATAACTTACCGAAATGTCAATACATTAAAAACTGAAAATACAAGCTAAAACCTAATTTATAACTGTTATACAATTACTCCGAATCGAGTAGAATAACCTCAGAAGTGTCTGCTTTTGGGGATGAGTACCGTCTCTTAACTTTCTTCTTCTCCAACTTCTTCTTGTGTTTCAGTTTCTTCACACGTCCATCTTTTTCTTTTCGATGTTTGGATGTCTTAGTTTTGAAATTTTCTAAATTGCTAGTGATATCTATGGACTCTGATTTGATTAATATTTCAGATTTAGCATCTTCGTCTTTAACTTTTATTCTCTCTTCTTTATTTTTCTGGATAAACTTTTTTTCAACGTCATTTATTGTGACTTCTTGTATAATATCAATTGAATCATCAGTTTCAATGTCATAAACATCTTCAAGTTTAACATCTTCAGTAGTACTAGAAGGAGTATCAACCGTTGAAATATCACCTTCTATACCTTTTATTGAATCATTTTCTGAAGCATCATTTTTAATCTCAACATCATCTTTATTCTCAATATCGCCCTTATTCTCAGCATCGTTCTTATTCTCAACATCGCCTATATTATCAACTTCCTCATCTTCATTGGTTTTCTCCGTTTTACTTAAATTGCTTTCGTTTATATTTAAATCTTCACCGGCTTGAACGCGTTCTTGCTCTATAAGTTCCGCTTCTGTCAAACATTGGTTAATCTTAGAATGACAGAATTGAAAGCATGATTTACAATTTCCATCACTATTTAACACTTCACTAATTTCTCCGTTACATAATAATTCGTCATCAAAACAGGCACTAAATTCTCTTAATTTATCAATTGGAGAGTTTTTGGAAAAGGTCAACCTCTTTAACGCCTTCAAAATTGGTTTATATAATTCCTTATGAAGTTTATTGTGATAATCGAAATATCTCAATAGTTTCAAGAATTGAATACCAACAATAAGATGACTTTCACTTGTTTCCCACAATTCACCAGCTTCTTCCGCTAAATTACCTGGATCTGTCCATTCAACCAATTTTTCAACAATTTTTGTGGACGTTATTTGGTCTCTTGGTTTAAGTTCTTGGTTTAATGTTGTAATACTATCCCAATCTTTAAATAATCTCTCAATTGTATCATGAACAATACTTGCAATTAATTCTTGGTGAGTTTTATGTGAATATGCATAAGCTGGTATACAAAATTCTAAAGCTTGTTTTAGCGGTGGATTATTGTTAACTTTTGGATTTAAATATGTTAACAATGTGGTTTCAAATAATTCTGAATCTGTAATAACACCACCTAAAAACAGCTTGAAAAGTATAACTGCAACAAGCGATTGTGCCTCTGGTTTTGAATAATCTTTTAAAGTACGATAAAAAATTTTTGCAACCGTCATTGCATCAATACTATTATCGTTACCACTTTGAACAATTGACAATCCATGTATTGCTAATAAATCACCCATGACTTTTAAACCTGCAACAATAAATGATTCATATTCACTCATTGCAATAAAAATGGTTGCAGCTGACATTGTCGAAATTGCAACATCTTTATCCAATAAGCCACATAATGCGTGGCAAATTAATGCTAATTGACGAATTTCAACTTCTGATCTTTGATTAATACATGGGACAATAAAATTATCTAAGATAGAAATCAGCAACATATTCTCTCTCAATGGTGCAAAAACCAATTGAAGCATACATTTAGTGATCGTTAAACAATCAATTAAAATTTCAGGTGATAAAACACCAATTTGATCAATTTCTTCTTGTCTTGATTTATTTGCGTCCATTATTGATTGTCTTGACAGATCATTCATTGCTGAATGATAATCTTCCTCATCTGACCCTTCATCGCTAATATCACCATTATCTTGTAACAAATTTCGAATATTTTCACTAATTTTTTCAATTTCATCGTCTTTATCACTTGAATCATCAATATCCTCATGTTTTCCTTTTCTTCTATTCCTCTTTTTATTTTTTCGTGTATTCAAATCTTCAATTGCTGCCTTTTCGGCATCTTCTTTTCCTTTTAACTCCATAATTTTTTCATACTCAGAATCTTTTAAATCATTGATAATTTCCACAATCATTTGACAAAAATCTCTCTCGTTTATTGCTAACTTCCTCAAACATTCCATTAATAACGGTAATATTGGTTCAGTAATAGTATTACTACTTAGCACTGACCTCAAAAGACTATTCATTTTATTTCTACCATATTCATCACTATAATCATAATCAACAGCTATTTTTAATAATTGCATAATTATATAATTATATTCATCAGGATCAATTATGTCTAACGTATTTGCAAATTCTGGATTTCTCTGTAGCTCTTCTCTATTATCACTTATTTTCATAAAATTTTCTGTTCTTAAAGTAAAATACTTTTCAACTATTAATGCAAAATCTGATGATTCAACAAATATACTTTCAATAAGATCAGACTTATTATTATCTTGACAATACTCAAATGTAACTCTTATAAATAATACAAATGATGGCGTCAAGTTGTCAAACAAGTTTTTATCATTTTTTAACTCATCTATAACTTGAGGGGATTTATCAATTAATGCTCTAAGTGCTGTGTCTGCTATATCATTTCTAGTTACATTTAGTAGATCTAAAAATTCTTTCAAATCATTATCAACATCATCCATCCAGGTAACTGTAACCCAATTAGCAGCAGCTTTTCTAACACCTTCATCACGATCTCTTAACCCCCATTGTAATAATTTTTGTCGATTCACAGAACTAATATCTGTAAACTTTTTATAAGTTGGTAAAACTTTTGAAAATAACAGTTTTCTAATTGAAACATCTACATCTCTTGCACGTTCAACAAGATAAGGTTCAGTGAATCGATTTTTTTCGATATTTTTCAAACATGCTCGACGTACATCAGCTTTTAGATCATTTTGCATAATATTTCTTAATGTTTTACCAGCAAGTGATAAATGTGAATTATCTTCATTTTGGAAACATGCTAAAGCTGCAACTGCTTTACAACGAACAGATGCATCTCGATCATAAACTCTTGTTTTCAACTCATCAACTAATCTCTTATATAAATTTTCATCTAATCCACCACAATTACCAATTGTAGCCGCAAACAATTGACAAGTACGATATCGAACATTTGTATCTATGGCATCTAAACCATCTAATAAAAACTTGAAAACATGTTCAACAAACTGCGAATATGCATAGCTATATTGTTCAACTTCATTTATAGATTTATTTTCATTATCAATGTTAATTGGATTTGAGATATCAAAAAATGAAGAAATAAACTTAACCACTTTATCACCAGCTGTAATACTTTTCTTCAAGGGTAAAATTTTTAGTAATAATTTACAGAACATTTTATTAAAGCCTCTCGTAAGATTTAATTTGATTGCACGTTCTAGTAATGTTTTGAATATCGTCAGTTGACGTTTATGAACAGCAGCTGTTATTTGTGCCTCTTGAAAAGATTTACGCATTTCCTTACATAATTCTTCAATTGTTGATATGGACATTAATGAATTTAAATATTGACGACGCTGTTTATTTGTTGAAGATGCAGACGATTTTTTTTTACGTTCTTCAGCTTTCAAAATAGCCTTATCCACATCACCTTCATCATCCTCTTCTTCTTCTTCGTGTAATTCTTCTTCCTGTGATTCGGCTTCTCCTTCAATTTCACGTTCATGTTCACGCATAATTTCACGTTCAACTTCTTCTTCAGAACTTAAATCTGAGTCAGAATTTAATAAAACTTTGTTATTATCATCATCGATATCACCTTCATTATCATTATTATCACTGTTGTTATCACTACTGTTGCCGTCACTTTCCATTTCTTCTTGGGGTGTACCTCGTAGTTGGGATCTTTTTTTTGACAATCGAGCTTCCTTAGGTTTACTTCTTGTAGCAGGCATGTCTTGTGATAATTCTAAACTATATGCTAGTCTTTTTGTTTTTTATGACAAAAGAAACTCTGAGCCTTACGTGAAACCAAAGTGATAAAATCAAAATAAAATCAAGTCAAGGTGAAAAAGTAAACAAAAGAAAACGAAATTATTTTCTTTCTGCGGTTTCAACTAATATCTAATATTAATATTTGATATTTGACCATGTTTCTTTTCTACTTTTTGTGACAAATCATAGAGTGATGGCAGACATTAATCCGTCCTTTTCTTTGTATCACTTGTCATTGAAACAGCCATCTGGTTCTATATGCTCCATTGTTGGAAATTTTTCAGGATCAAGAAAATCACAGGAACTTGTAAGAGCAACACAAACAACATTAGAATTGTGGAAATTTAACAAATCAACCAATGACCTTAATCAATTATTATCACAAAACACTTTTTCAAACATAAGTAAAATCGTCATGTTTAAATATGGTGGTCATTCAAAACCTTTATCTAAAGACTTAATTGTTCTAACTTCTGATAGTGGGATGTTAACAATTATTGAATATGATTTATTTGCTAATAAATTCATACCAATCACAAACGAATCATTTTATAAAACAGGTATTCGACGTTTATCTCCAATTTCTTACATCTCAGTTGATCCAAAAGGACGAGCAATTATGATATCAGCTTTGGAACGTAATAAATTGGTTTATACATTTACAAAAGATAATAACTATTCAAATAATTTAAATGCGATGTCCCCCATTGAAGCAAATAGAAACAACTTATTAACTTATGGTATTGTTGCATTAGATGTGGGATATAATCAAAATCCAATATTTGCAGCAATTGAAACGGAATATGGCAGTAAATTATCAAATAGACAGAATTTAAAGTTTTTAAATTATTATGAATTTGATTTAGGTTTAAATCATGTTATTTTGTCTGAAACAGAACCAATAAATTATACAAGTAATCATATAGTCTCGATTCCTGGTGGATTTGATGGTCCAAGTGGGATTTTACTATGTTCTGAAGGTATGATTCAATATAAATGTCCATTTAAACCAACACACTACTTGCCAATCCCAATTAGATCACTGAATGATAATACCAAATCAATCATAGTTTCAAGTGTTGTTCATAAAATGAAAAACATTTTTTTTGTTTTATTACAAAATCAATTTGGGGATATTTTCAAATTAACTTTAGAATACTCGACAACTCAAGAATCTGAAAATGAGTTCATACCAAATAATAGTGGTTCAGGCATGATTACATCTATGAAAATCAGATACTTTGATACGATTCCGGTTTGTTCATCCATAATCATTTTGAAAAGTGGACACCTGTTCGCTGATTTTGAGCATAGTGATAAATCAATTTATCAGTTTGAAAAATTAGGTGATGACAGTAATTCAAAAGAATGGAATTCACAAAATTATAATAATGAAGTGGATGCAATTGATGAAGATTTAAAAAATATTGAATTTGATGTTAAAGAATTAGATAATATTGTACTTGTAAATACAAATAATAATTTAAATCCATTGATTGATTTAAAAGTTAATCAAGGAGATTTTATAAATTCATTACCAGAATTATATTCAGTCAGTGGTATGGGATCAAGATCAAAATTAAAAATACTTCATAAGAACATCCAATTATCAGAAATTGTAACGCAAGAGTTACCATCAAATATCTTGAACTCATTTACATTGAAAATAAACAAAACGGATAAGTTTGATAAATTTATTATTCTTTCTTTTTTTGATGGCTCAATTATTTTAAAAATAGGTGATGAAGTTGAGGAAGCAGAAAACTCGGGATTCATTGACTCGATTACAACTTTAAATGCATTTCAAATCGGTAAAAGTTCGATTGTTCAAATTCATGCCACTGGTTTAAAACAAATTTTTTATAATGAGTCAGATGAACCAATTAAATCAATTGACTGGAATCCTCCTTCAGGCATTGAAATTTTAAAATCAGCCTGCACAAATTCCCAAGTTGTTTTAGCATTAACAAATGGAGATATTGTATATTTTGAAATTTCAGAATTAAATGATTCATTAACTGAATATTCTTTACATAAGGAATTCAATGCAACAATTACAGGTGTCTGTATTGGAGATATTCCAAATGGTAGAATTAGAGCCCCTTTTATTATTGTCACTTGTAAAGATTCAAGTATTCATGTATTATCAACAGATCCCAAAAGTACATTGAAAACTGTATTTACTACAAAACTGCCAACGATGGCTACGTCAAGTGCTATTACTTCACATCAAGATAAAACAGAAGAAAGTGCTGATATTGATGACAATGAAAAATTAATTAAAGGACATGACAATAAAATCAGCTATGTTCATATAGGTTTGCAAAATGGTATCTATGCAAGGTATTTATTAACAGATGAAGGTAGCCTTGAGAATGCTACTACTAAATTTATTATGAATTCAAAATTGAATGTTTGTCCAATTCATATAACTAGTAAATCAGGTAAAATTACGACTTTGTTAACAATTAATTCAGCGTTATCATTTATTGTTATTCCAGATTTTAGTAGTAATGATGTTAAGTTAATTCCATTTCCAATACCCGAAAAATTTATTGAAATTGAAGAACCTGATGATGATGACGATGAAGCACAGGAAGAGTTTACTCCGTATTCCACAAGATATGGATGTATAGTTTCGTTGCATTCAGAAGATGTACCACAAGGTTTAATTTTAACGCACGGTAATAGGTTGACAATTGTATCAATACCAATTTTCAATGGAATTGATACTTACAAGAACAATGAACAAGATTGTGAGAATTATGTATTAAACTCATTGAATTACTTGAATGATTTAAATAATGTTGAAAATGTTCAATTAAGGTATACACCAAGAGCAATATGTGATTCATTAAATAAAGAATACAAAATGAGTTATGTTGCATGTGCAGATTTAAATATTTCAACAATATTTCATAAAAGTAATGATGAAACTGTTGAAAATGATGAAATCATAACATATGGAAGTATAGAAGATGATGAAGAATTATCCACTGAATTTGAAAAATTACAACAATTTGGATATCCGACAAAGTTTAAGAGTTATGGATCTTGTATACATGTTTATTCGACTGAAAAATCAGCAATTGGACAAACAATTGAGTTATTAAATAATGAAATAGCAATTAAGTTAGGTTCAGCAACATTAGAATATAATGGTGAAATTGGGGATTTTTTATTAGTTAGCACAATCGAGAATTTTAATCCGTTATCCACATCAAATGCCAAATTTACAAGTTGTTATATTAGAGTTTATCATGTTGAAGAAGATGGTAGTTTAAAATATCTGTACAAAACATCATATAAAGCTCCAATACTTTCAATTCATTCGTTTCAAGGATGTGTAGTTTTAGGATTTAGTGATGAACTGGGTATGTATCAATTAGGTAAATTGCAATTATTAAGAAGAGCTGGTTTAAAATTATCCAAGTTTGGTATTAATGAAATAACTGATATAAAAAGTTCAGGATTTAGGCTGTTTTTAAGTGACATTAGAAACAGCGTGATGATGTTAATCTACGATTCATCCAAAAGTTCATTTATACCTGTTCTTCAAGATTATCAAAATAGACATGTGACCAGATCTTTGATTTTAGACAATGATACTCTTTTAGTTGGTGATAAATTTGGAACTTTGACAATTTTGAGATGTCCAGATAGAAACTTTGAGAATGTATCGCAACTCCAAAACAATCAAAAAAATCTAAAGTTTGAAAATTTGATGAATTTTTATGTTGCTGATTTAATAACCAGTTTATCATTAGAAAAGTTAAGTAACAGTAATGAAGAAGTTATTGTTTATTCGGGGATAAATGGTACTATAGGAACATTAACAGCGATGAAAACGGTTAAAGAGGTTAATTTTTTCAAAGAATTAGAAAAATTAATTATAAATGCGTTGAATGGTTTGAATATCGAACAACATGAATTAAGCAGTAGACCATCCTCAAGAATGTTGATTGATAGGGATATCGTTAAATTTAGAAGTTATTATATACCGAAACGTGCATGTATTGATGGTGATTTGATTGAAATATACTATAAGCTTGAAAAGTCTTTAAAGTTTGAAATTGCTCAATTAATGGATAGGAGTGTAGAACAAATTGAAAATAGAATCACTGAAATGAAAAGTAGAGTTGGATACTAACAAAAATTATTAGAATATATGCTAATTGCCTAAATTTATAAAAGTTATAAAGTTTTTAAAAGTTATAAAAAACGATAGGATACAAATGCCGTAATCTTTTAACTCCAAACATTTTGAAATGGATCATCACTGACATATTTTCTTGAATTACTCATGCCCGTAGTAGTTGGTGCAGCTGTTGAAGATGTTGAAGAACTACCCCAGATTCCAGAATTATTATTATTATTATTATTATGATTATGATTATGATTATGATTATGATTATGATTATGATTATGATTAGTAATTGGCGTATTTGAAATTGTAGAATTTGAACTTGAACCAGAATACATAGATTTATTGGTATTTGGATAATTCAATGAAATGTTTGAGGATGACGGAGTTGGAGTTGAATATAAACTCAAAATGCTTTTTTTCAAATCTGGTCTATTGTTACTTCTTTGCTGCTGTTGCTGAGATAGTATAGTTTGCGACTGAGTATTTGAATTTGAATGTTGTAATGGGGTTGGACCAGAATGTTGTTCAAGTAGTGCAATTGTAGGATTGGTTCGTGATCTGCCTATTTGAGATTGTGCTGGAGTATCTAATAACGAAGATGTAGAAACTGTTTGTGTAACAGACTGTGATTTTGTGGTTGCATTGGAACCAAAATCTAACAGCGAAGATAAAGGATCGGCAGTAGTAGTGGTTGTTGCTGCAGGTTTAACTGACAATGTGGGTGTTGATGAATTTGAATATCTTAAAGGATCTCTTACTCCATCATCTTTCCATTTTCCTAAAACATATTTAGTTCTAACAAAACTTTCAACTTTACCATCTAATGGAATATAACCACCTAAATCGATTTCCTTTTGATTTCTAGGTTTCAATGTATGTTCCCAATATAAATTTGCTTTTTTATTACCCCAAGAACACATAGAATCTGTTTGTTCATCAGTCCATGAATCCAAATCAACACTTTTAACACGTGTAATATGTGTACCCAATGAACGATGAATTCCACTACATCTAATGCATATAAACATACCTAAATTCCATGATGCCCATCTTGGATTTTTAGAAGTTTTACAATCTGCACAATGTTTATTACTTGGATCTTGTAAAAGTTGCATCAAACGCTGTTTGTTTCTTGCAGTCTGTGCGTGTGATTTGTTATGTGACATGATGATTAGATAGTGGTTGGCTGTATGAAGATAAACAAGTCGAAAGTTGGTAAGTGGAAATATCAAATATCAAACTTTGGACTTCGTCGATATCATAAATAGATAATCGCTGTCCTGGGTTTTGAATTTTCAAATTTCTGATTTCAACGAAGTTTTCAGGCATTTCACCTTCTGTGGCCAAATTTTTGGCCAGAATCATCAATCAAAATACGATATAAATTATTCAATTAACCAATTATAAATATAAAAACATTAGATAGTTGTAAATGAATAAAACTATAAAAATATAAATTAAAATGGAGAATCAAGTCTAGATAAAACTTGTTTATCTGCATAATAAGCATCTAATTTCTTTGCCTTTTCAACAATTGCATCCTTAGTGAAACCGAATTTTTCAAATAATTGGTTAGCTGGGGCTGAAGCACCAAAATGGTCAAGACTAACATGAGCATGAGAATATTTATCCCAACCAAATGAAGTCATAACTTCAACACTTAAAACTGGAATATCATCTGGAAGAACGGATTTTTTATATTCAAGTGGTTGTTTATCAAATGAATGGAAATCTGGTAATGAAACAACATTTGTTGGGATACCTTGAGATGTTAATTCAATTGCAGAATCAATGGATAATGCAACTTCAGAACCTGTTGCAGCAATAATCAATTTTGGATTTTCAACTTGATGAATTGTGTAACCACCCTTTAATGCCTTTTCAATTGAGGAACTCTCTAATTGTGGCAAGTTTTGTCTTGTTAAGGCAATGATTGAAGGAGTTGCAGTTGATAATAATGCGGCATTATAAGCAGCAGAAACTTCATTACCATCAGCAGGTCTCCAAACCATTAAATTTGGAACCGCTCTGAAATGAGCTAAAGTTTCAATAGGTTGATGGGTTGGACCATCTTCACCCAAACCAATTGAATCATGGGTAGCAACCCAAACGACTGGATGACCAGATAATGCAGATAATCTGACAGCACCTGCAGCATAAGAAACAAAATTTAAGAAAGTACCACCGTAAGCTTTGTAGTTGGCACCGAAAGCACAAATACCGTTCATGATTGCACCCATACCATGTTCTCTGACACCATAACGAATGTATCTACCAGAATAGTCACCTAAACCAGTTGCAGGAGGTTGGAAATCGATTGATCCAGTCCATTTGGTTAAATTAGACGGAGTTAAATCTGCTGAACCACCAATTAATTCAGGTAATGCTTGTTCTAATTTACCTAAAACAATTTCAGACATTTTTCTTGAAGCTAAAGGTTTATCAGCTGATGTGTAAGTTGGTAATAACTTTTCCCATTTTTCAGGTAATGTGTAAGATAATCTTCTTTGAATTTCAGCAGCTTCTTCAGGATATTCATTTGCATAAGCATCGAATAAAACATTCCATTCGTCGTTAGCCTTTTCACCCTTTGCAATAACATTTTGATAATATTCATAAACATCATCATCAACAGTAAAAGATTTTGATGGGTCAAAACCAAATTTTTCCTTTAATTGAGCAATATCATCCGCCTTCAATGGAGAACCATGAACACCGGAAGTACCTTGATTTTTAGAACCAAAACCAATAGTTGTAGTCATTTTGATACAGGTTGGCTTATTCTTAGTAAGTTTAGCCTTTGCAATGGCAGACGCTAAACCTTCGTAATCAAAATCAGCATGTTCAACATGAAGAACTTCCCAACCATAAGATTCTAATCTTTTTGTAACATCTTCAGTGAAAGCCAGGCTGGTTGCACCATCGATGGAGATTCTATTATCATCATAGAAAGCAATTAAATTACCTAATTGTAAATGGCCAGCTAAGGAACAAGCTTCAGAGGCAACACCTTCCATCATACAACCATCACCAAAGAAAGCATAAGTATAATTGTCAGAGATTGTATAGTTTGGTTTATTATAAGTAGCAGCAAAATTAGCTTGAGCCATCGCCAGACCAACAGCATTGGAGAGACCTTGACCTAAAGGACCAGTTGTAACGTCGACACCAACAGTTTCACTTTCTGGATGACCTGGGGTTTTTGAGTCTAATTGTCTAAATTGTTTTAAATCATCCATGGAAATTGGGTAACCAGTTAAATGCAGCATGATGTATAACAGTGCAACTGCATGACCATTAGACAGAACAAATCTATCTCTATTAATCCAGGCAGGATTCTTTGGATTAGTCTTTAACTGAGAGAAAAGAACGTGAGCAGCTGGAGCCATACCCATTGGTGCACCTGGGTGACCGGAATTTGCCTTGGCAACAGTGTCTGCAGCAAGGGCTCTAATGGTATTGATCGCCTTCGTGGTGATGTCGGACATGGTGTTTCAGATGTACAAAGGAAGGAAAGAAAGAAGTAACGAAAGCACAGGAAAAGCCATGCAAAATTACCCAGTTTAGTCATCGCCCTCCAAATCTGCCCTGTCAGCCAAATCCCAAATCCCAAATCCCAAATCTCCATGCCCGATCCATTCTCGTTGCTTGTTTTCTTTTTCGATTGTTGAGGACCAGTCACCGCCGACGCTGCAAATGGAAATGGAAATGGAAATGGAAATGGAAATGGAAAAAGAAAAGACACTAACTGCCCCTTCCGGATTCGCGACTTTTTTGTTTTTCCACTTGGCGTTTCCAATTTTATTTCGATTTCAGTTTCAATTTCTGGCTTCCGCAAGAGTGTGGGGTTGGGGTATCGATTGATTGATTGACTGGTTGATCGGTACCATTACTACACATATCTTCTATATCTCGATCAAACCACTCCATTCTTTTTCTAACATGCCTGACAAATCCATACCCAGACCTTATAAGTGTCCTTTTTGTGAGAAGTCATTTAATCGTCTGGAACACCAAACAAGACACATTAGAACTCATACAGGTGAAAAACCACATCAATGTAATTTTCCTGGTTGTTTTAAGAGGTTTTCCAGGTCTGATGAATTGACAAGACACTCCAGAATTCATTCAAATCCACTCTCAAGATCAAATACTTCACACTCAAAGTCCACTTCTAATTTATCTCATCTTAATAGTAGTTCCGTGTCTTCTTCTTCTTCATCCTCTCTTAAAAAATCAATGTCTTCTTCAAAATTATCAAAAAAACATAGAGTAAGTAGTAGTAATTTGAAAAGCCAAAAGCAAGGCCAAGTGATTTCAAAGTTCCTCAAACCACCAGATGAAAATACAGGTAATAATTTCATGAATCTACTTGCATCTGCTGCATCAAAAGAATTGGAAAACTTACAGTCATCAACTTCAGTTACCCCACATCGGCCTATATTCACAACAGTTCCCTCATCTGATAATAAACATTCTACGATGCTTGGTAATAATCAATCAATTGAAGCAAAGGCTGCATTTTCTCTCATATCTTCAAACAATTCAAACTTGCAATATGTTAAATCGTTACCAAGTTTGTCACAATATTTTGAACAAACACAATCATCAACAACATTGCCATCAATCGATAAAATCTCGTCAATGACAAATTTGCCACCACCTGTATCATTACCACAAATCTCATCTAAATCCTCAATGTCTTCATCATCACTTTCATTCTTACCGAATAATCAACAAAGATACCCAATGCAACAATATCTCCATGATCTCCCCTCAAGTATATCAAACTCATTATCAACAACGCCAATACCTAGTCCAGTTAACTCTCCCACAACTGGTCTCTCGCCTGTTTCAAGTTTTGTGGATATAAAAAATGCCGCATATAATCCTAATACCAATTCTCTCCCTTCTGTTAGTTCTTTAGGTTTATCATTACCTGATGTTTTAGATTTGAAAAACGTTCACAATATACGATAGTATGTGCTATATCAATATACGATGTATTTTTAGATGTTTTCTGTTTTTTATTGTATGTCATATCTTACTGCACTTTTTGTTTTGTTTCACTTTATCGTATTTTATGACATCGTTTTTTTAGTTTAATTTAGTTTAATTTAGTTTAATTTAGTTTAATTTATTTTATTTTAATAGTACTGTTCGATAAAAACTTAAGGATGTTTAAGTTTTCAATACACATAATGTTAAAATGGATAATTATTAATGGTTTTATAAACCAAAACACGTTAATACCAATTTCTTAACATTTCGAATCAAGTTTTGTTTTTGGTACTAAAGATGGTTTTGTTTACCGAATCAATTCCTTTTTTCCAAAACTTTATTTCATCACAAGTATTTTTTACTACATATATAAAATTATAAACTATAAATGAATAACAAAGAAAAAGAAAAACCACAGTAGTACTGTGTATGTATATGATATTGTATATTTGTATACTTGTGCAGATTAGAGAAAGAACATACGTATTATTGGTTATGACATCAGTAGTTGTCATAAATCTTGAAAAAAATGAAACAAAAAAATGAAACAAAAAAATGAGAAATGAGAAATGAGAAATGAGAAATGAGAAATGAGAAATGAGAAATGAGACAACTCCGAAATTTAGGCAGTTCAACAATTCAACAATTTTGAATTTTCTAATACCCCGATAAAAAAACAAAAAATATATCGGACCATCATAAAGTCGAATTAATTTGTTGGTGTTTGGTATCTTGTATTTTCTGGCCCAATCAAAGATTACTGTGTAATTTGAAAAATTCATAATCTTGTTCATATGCTGGTTTCACACCAGTTGAGTTTTTCAAAAGTATTGAGCTCCTACCCCTTCTACTAATACCTGTCCCGTTTTTCTTTCTTAATTGCAACTTATTACCATGATTAATATCATTGTATTCAGTATCAATGAATTGTTGAATTTCATCAAACTTAATACCGTTTGATTCAAAAATGTCTTTGTATTTTTTTAGGAATTTAATCAATTCCAAATCTTCAAAATCATGTGACACCGAATGTCTTAAAAAAGTTAAAAATTTGTTTGAAGAAGCAGAAGAGGAAGAAATTAACGATGATGATGATGTTTCATTTTCAAGTGATTTAATTCTAATTAATCTTTTACAATCTTCACAGTATGCTTTGAATCTATTAGTATGATCCCTAATAACAAATAATGGTAATTTTTGCTCATTACCATTTGAATAAACTCCGTGATGTTTTGTAATGTGATGTAAATATTCAGAATTATTTCTACCGAAAAAATAGTTTTTTAAATTCTTGACATTAATTGAACATTCCTCTGCATTAATTGGACAATAGGGACACATTGCTTCAATTTCATAATGATTATCATCAGAATCTGTTAAGTTTTCAATATTCAAATGTCTTTTAAACCTTTGAAATGATTCTTCAGTTGTCATTAAATATTTATCCTTTCTACGTTCACGTAAAATAAAAGGTTCATAAAAATTTCCCAATTGTTTACAAAATCTTAATGGTAATTCACCATTCCCAATTTGAAACATGGGTTGGCCAAATTTGTTTTCAAAATAAACCCATTCTGTTGAATATACCTTCATATTGAAAAACTCTTTAAATTTGTCAATATTGTTACAAGTATTGCTCATATTGTGTATAAAATATTCAAATTTCCATTCTGTTTCAGCAATAACTTCGAATTTTGAAATTTTATCAAGCTCATTAGTTGTCAAGTTTTCAAACCTGATCGTTTCAACTGTATCTTCACCCGATTGCAATAGCTTATTATATTTTTCAATAGTTTTTGAAATCGTTGCTTCCCTCACAAGTAGATCAAAAATCAAATGATGGTCAAAATCTATTGTAGTATGTTCATTATTCTTTGAGTTAATGAAGTTAGTAATTAATATATAGTTTTGAACTCTTGAAATCTGCGATTTTGGTTGCTCAATATTACCTCTACGTGATTTTTTGTAAGTTCCTGAAACTCTCGATTCATTGTTGGTATTTTCATTATTGTGTTTTGGTTTATCAATGTTTGTTTCAGTAGATTCAAAAACATAATTTTTATTTTTCTGTTTTTTAATGATTCTAGTCTTTTCAACAAAATAATTAGAATCATCATTATTATTATCAAGATTTTCAAGATTTTCATAATGATTGATATTTTCAATTTTATTAATGTCATTAAAATCTCTTTTATCCAAATCGTATCTATTATCTTCTTCAAATGTAAAAGTATAATCAATTTTTGTACCAAAAAAATAATCATCATCATCATTGTCATCATCGTTTTCATTATTATTAAGAGCTGGATAATTGAAATTTATTGGTGTAACATCAATGTTTGTTAAATTATTATCTTGGCAATCATTTTCAGTACTTCCTGATTTCTTCAAATAGATTGATTTTGGATTGACAGTATTTTTATTCAAGTTTAAACCCACAGGTGATGCACTTGCCAAATAATCAATACCGGTTTCCAATTTATTATTGTTTTCAACTATTGAACTGCCAGCATTATTGAATACTGGATTATAATTAATAACTTCACAACAATCAACACTATCCTTAATATCACCATTATCATAATAACATTTTTCACCATTTTCATCAAAATGTAAATTTGTTTTGCATCTTTTACTTGAGAAAATATCAGGTTCTGCTGCCTCACTATGCGAATCTTCATTTTCCGTATCTAAATTGTAAACAAACGATTTATTTTCAACATTTGATTTAACTTTTGTTGAATAGCCAGAACAAAAACCATCCTCTCCAATATTAGACTTATCGTGATTAATATCACCCTCTATTTTTTTCTTTTCATTACCAGAATTATCATCTAAACAATAATTTTCATGATTACCATCTACATCTAGAATTGAATTTGTCAATAATTTAATATCATCTGAATTAAACAAATTCTCTTGATTTGATGGTTGAGAATATTGAAATCCCATCACATCTAATGATGTACTATTATCAATATCATTACATATATTTTGATAATCGGCTAAATCCAATTCCAGATGGATATTCAAAAAGCTTAAACTATTGTTCCTATTGTTGAAATTGAAAGGTTGTGAATCTGAATCAAGTTCGAAACTCATTTTGATTATGCAAATATCCCTTTTTTTAAGATGTAGTTATTAAATATTAATGTTCTAACACTACTAAATATTAAACTTTTATTGAATGTATTTTTTTTTTGTTTTGTAGTTATTTTTATGATTGATTTGAAATATTTCTTTGTTTTATAAGATATTGACTGTTAATTATTTTATTTAACAAAAGTTTAAAAAATTACAATATCAAAAGAAGTTAGAAACAAAACAATATAAAAGAACAAAATTGAAGTATTAAAACTTTGAAAAGATTATATTTTAAACCACTTTCAGCTGTTAACAGCACAGAAAAGTGCATGCGTTTACACCCCGTGTTCCGTTCCTTTGAAAAACCACATAGTAATTATTGGATGCAGTGTTCTGTGAAGTTTTAAAAAATAGTAGTCTCAATACACACGTCATAGGAATTGGTTAGTACCATAACCTAATTCTGTTCTGCTACAATAATTAAAATTCCCGAACACGGTATTTAAGAGCTCAATTATATTCTGTTCAAGATGGAAATTATTTGAAAAATTCATGATATAAAAAATTCGGTGTTGCAAGTCCGAAGAAAATCTCATATCGCGGACAAAAAAGCAAAAATTTGATAAATAATAAATAACTTTCAATACACACAGATAAAAAACCACATAAATAAACAATAAGTAAATGCAAACCCTTACCAAAACATTCCCTCCGTCTCAACAATTCAAAATCTCTTATTGTTTTATAAAATCCAACCCATCTTTTCAACATTTTTATAATATGGCATACTTTCAGCAGCACCTTCTTTCTTTATACTTTCACCTGACGCCTTGATAGCAAATTTAATTGAACTTTCTAAGGATTCATTTCTATAAATACACGTCACTAATGCACCTAAAAACGTATCACCTGCACCTGTTGTATCAACTATTTCATCCGAATCTATGTCTTCACTTGGAATATAAGAATATGAAAATGATCCTTGTGAAGAATATAAAACTCCGAATTTTCCTAATGTTGTAACAATTGTTGGCTTTGTTAAAATTGTACGTAATTTTGATAATTTTGCAATATTATCATTAACAACGTCAAGAAATTCCGAATTTGGTTCATAATTTGAAATATTTTTCAAAGTTGTTAATGGGTCACGATCTGGTGTTGGATGACAATTTAAAACAATATTTAATAATTCAGTTTCATTAATTATAATGTAATTTGATTCATGTAATGAATTTAATAATTCTGATGTATATCCTATTTTTCTATTTGGCAATGGTGACGGATTATAGAAAATTTCAACATTTGGAAAATTGGTTGATATATGATTGATTATTTTATGTGGATTTGGAATTTCATTTGTCAGAACAGCAAAATATTTTAAATCATCAATAAATGCGTCATTCTTTTTTGGTAACATATGAGCATATGATTGTGAAGGGTTCACATTCAATGAAATGCTTGATGATGAATGTGCATTTGTGCCACCCAAAGAAAATGAAACATTAGTTAATCTGTTTTGTGCAATCGAATTTGTTGAATTTGGAATCGGTGCCTTTGAAGCTAATGTAATTGCAGCATTATGTAAATCCAATGCCGATGGCCTGGAAGAAGAAGTCACATTATTTAACCTTGGCGTTGACGCATGCGAATGCAAACCTGTTGGAATACTATTATCATTGATCGAACCGGTAATTTTAGAAACTTGAATATCTTCAATTTTATGAGAATGTAAAAATGAACCCGATGATGGAATATTTGTTGCCATTTGATTTAAATTCAGACCTGATGCAGACCAATTATGAATCAAATTACCATTTTTGTTGACCAAACCCACGGATGAATTATTCTGAGGAATCGAATTAAATGAAGAAACTGAACCATGCGAATGTAAATTTGAAGGTGGATGAGGATTAATATCTGTTGTTTTGGCCATCTCTTCATTATTCAAAGGTTTTGTTGAATGTGCATGAAGATTTGATGGTAAATTGGGATTTTCGATTGAAGAATAATATTCCGAATTATTTGAGGGGTTGAAAATAGTAAACAGTTCATCGGGTGTAGGAGAAAAGTTTGAGTTTGCACCAGATACAACAATGATTCTATTTTCACCATTATTACTATCATCAACTATAATTGAAGCAGTTCCGGTACTGGTATTTGGGACCTTCTTAATTAAATCATTCTTAACACCGACTTTGTTTAAATAATCAACAAACTTATCAGAAATTGGATCATCACCTACACATCCATATAATTTGACATTGAAATTATCATTTGGCGCCTGTAATTTTGCACAAGCGACGGCTTCATTAAACCCTTTGCCACCCAGGTGGTCTTTGAAAGAAACCCCTTTGACGGTTTCACCAGGAGCTGGGAACTTGACAGTGTGTGTAACTAGGTCATGGTTGATTGATCCAAGGACGACAATTGGCATGACTGGTATTGGGTACTTGATGAAGGAAACAAAAGGAACTGCACGTAGAGAGGAACCTGTCTCTTGATCACACCGAAACTGAAAACACAAAATTTTGAAAGCCAAACGATGGCATCATCCATTCATGTCACCCCCGCGGTTTTTACGTAAGCAAAGTTGGACCGATTTATTTTTTACTTTTTTGTTTTTTTGTTTTTTTTTTGTTGGGCCCATTGCTCGATTCAACACTTTTCCTGTCTGGGTATATATAGTGCATGCCTTTTCACTTTCCATACGCCTCCCAAAGATGTCCTTTTTTGCCAATGGATTCCGTCGACATCACAGAGGCCAACGCCGTTGCTGCTGGTACCAACAAGCAAACCAAGAGAATCGTCGCCTCCGGTATCGGGGGTCGTCTGATGGGTACAAAGGCAATGACCACCGTTACTGCTGAAGAATTAGCAAAAGATAGTGTTGCTGAAGTTTTGAAAAGAGATAAGGAATTACGTGTCAAGTATGAAAAGGAAAAGCATATCTCTGAAAAACCTTGGACTAGGGAAAATTGGCATCAACATGTTAATTGGCTTAATTTCATGTTAGTTTTGGCGTTCCCATTGATTGCAATGTGTTGTTCTTACTGGGTTAAACCAACTATTCAAACAGTATCTTTATCTTTAATACTTTTCTCATTATCTGGTTTATCAATCACTGCTGGTTATCATAGATTATGGTCCCATAGAGCTTATGATGCAAGAGATCCTTTAAAGATTTTCTTTGCTTTATTTGGTGCTTCTGCAATTGAAGGTTCAATTAAATGGTGGGGTCATTCTCATAGAGTTCATCATAGATATACTGATACCGACAGAGATCCTTATGATGCAAGAAAAGGTTTTTGGTATTCTCATCTTGGTTGGATGTTATTAGTTCCAAACCCAAAATATAAAGCAAGAGCTGATATTTCTGATTTGGTTGATGATTGGATTGTTAGAGTTCAACATAGACATTATTTATCAATTATGATTTTTATGGCTGTTATTTTACCTGCTTTAGTCTCCAAATACTTTTTCAATGATTTCTGGGGTGGTTTTATTTATGCTGGTTTAATTAAATCTTTTATGATTCAACAAGCTACGTTCTGTGTTAATTCTTTAGCTCATTGGATTGGTGAACAACCATTTGATGATAGAAGAACCCCAAGAGATCACGTTTTAACTGCTTTAGTCACCTTTGGTGAAGGTTATCACAATTTCCATCATGAATTTCCATCAGATTATAGAAATGCTCTTAAGTGGTACCAATATGACCCAACTAAAATTTTAATTTGGTGTGCTTCTAAGGTTGGTCTTGCTTACAATTTGAAGAAATTTTCTCAAAATGCAATTGATCAAGGTATTTTACAACAAAAACAAAAGAAATTAGATGAAATGAGAAGTACGTTAAATTGGGGTCCACAAGTTGCAGAATTACCAATCTGGTCAAAGGATGAATTTAATGAAAACGCTTCAAACAAAAAGGGCTTAATTATTATTTCTGGTATTGTGCATGATTGTTCATCATTTATAACCCAACATCCAGGTGGCCAAGCTTTGGTTCGTACTTCTTATGGTAAAGATGCAACTGTTGCATTCAATGGTGGTGTTTATGCACATTCCAATGCTGCACATAATTTATTATCTACATTAAGAGTTGCAGTTATCAAAGATTCAGGTGCTGTTGGTAATACGTATTCCAGACAACTTGAATATTTAGCTAAGTCCGAAAGCGAAGCACTGAAAAATAACAAGTCTGTTTGAACATTGTTTATTTACTTTAGTCTTATTTTCTTATACATTCTCCTATCTTTTTATTTCTTTCTTTATACCTTTCCTACTTTATGATCAATCAATAACGTTTTATTTTTTGCCCAACAAATTTTGCGACGACCGACGCGTGTTCGGTGTTTTTTTTTTTCCGTTTTAGGTAATTGACACAAATTTGATCTGAACATGGAACTCCTCTTACACAAGTGTACGACACTTCTTTTTTGATTGTTATTGATCTATATTATCCATAGCATGACTGAAAACTGTTATTACAAGACATTAACGTATGATCCTGAATCGTCACTTCCACTTTTTGTATTGGACACAACGTTCATACCTTATTCTATCTTTGAAAACTCAGATAATGATAAAAGTATAAATTTTATAAATGATGAAATAATTGATAAATTACCATGTGAAAACCATACTCTCGTTATCTTTACCAATGGATTTTATCAACAAGAATCAACCAGTATTTCAAATACTAAACTATCAATAAATTTAATTAAATTGTTAAAACTTATACCACTAGAATCTAAAAGTTACCTTAAAAAAATTTATATTGTTCATAACAATTGGATTTTTAAATCACTTGTTGATATAATTTCCAAAATTTATTCATTTAATAATAGTAATTCTAATCCGACGATTATAAATTGTGAAAATTTGTCTGCTTTATCCAAATTTATTGATATTACAAAAATTCCAATTTCTTTACATACTTACATAGTTGATAAGATGCAATTTAGAAATAATAAGATTATTTTAAATAGACATTTACCTCAATTATACGCAAGACCATTAACTATATATACATTTTCAACTTTACCATTGAACCAATTTCAAAGAATTTATAATAATTTAATTGCGTACTTATCAAATAAACAATTAGATATAAAATTATCCCAATCCGATTGGCAAACAATTATTAAGTGCTCAACGTTATCAAAAGATACAAAACTTTCCATTGACATATTATCTGATTGTTTAAAAAGAGATCAATTAATTAAACTATCGGATTATTCCTTTTTGGAACATTATATGATTATAGTTAAATTTATACTCAAATTATCAAATTCTAACTATCCTTTGATTCCAGTTGAGTTACTTCTTTCTTATCATCTTAATTTTAATAACTTAGATCAAGTTAATATTTTTTTGAATAAATTGTTAACTTATAGACATCCATTAATAGATACAGAAAATACATCTACCAGTCATACTATTGATAGTTATGATAATTCATACATATTAATCAAGATTTTCAAACTATTTAAATATCTGTTATTGAAGCTTCAAAGAGAAACTGAAGTTTTAGAACCTAACGCAAAAAATTCACAAAAATCAGAAGATAGACAATCATTAAGGTTAATACTTTCGTTTACTAAAGTTTTATACACTGATAACAATTCAGAAGATTCATTGACTTCCACGGATGATGATGATATAGGATTTGATAACTTATTCAAGTTATTAAAATCTATAATGGAAAACTTCGATTATTTTAAAGTTTTCAATACAATTTATAAAATCGACGATTTTAATAATTTTATTAATTTTGATGACTTCTTAGCATTTGAAAATTTCAAGAATGATAAACTAGGTATAAATGATGTTATGAATTCGATTATTGTACACGATAAAGAAACATCAACTACCACCTCACCTATTAAATCAAATGATGTTAATGACATTCAACCACCAGTGTCACCAACAAAGCCAAACCTAGCCCCAGTGCCAAAATCAACCACCACCACAACATCAGTGATTGAAACACCACCATTACCTCCATTGCCAAGAAAACATAAACTGCTATATATGAATAATAACAGTACATCATCAAATTCGATATTATCATCAACATCACAATCGTCAACATCATCATTAAACTTACCAAATAACTCTGATTCATCAATACCTGCGAATGATACAGACATAAACATATTAAATAAAAATGTCGATACTATATCAATTAACGATAACTTACTGTTTGATACATCTAATGAAAGTATAGAGCCGGAAGATATGTTTAAAACTCCAAAAAGAAACAATAAACAGACTAAAGAAAATGTTGACCGCAATGATAATGAAGATAATGATATTGACATTGTTAATGAATTACTTACGCCAATACAATCAACTAATAAGCAACATGTGCAGATATTTGATTTACTCACACCAAAGCAACCAAATGACCAAACCCCCACATCAAGTCAGTTCAGCACTCCAATAAAAGCAACAGCTGCGTCAAAATTAAACACATCTACCTCATTGAATGCAAACAAACTATCCCATAAACAATCAACGAATTCTCTTCTTCAGTCTACCATGCAATTAAGAAAATACACAGAAAAAGACTTAGTCGTTCAACAACGTGTAGAAAAGGAAAAACAAGCCGCTTTGAATTTAGAAAAGCATCAAAAGGAGATTGAATTAGGCGTTAGAAAGGGTGAACGGAAAGTTAGTAGACTGGCTAGATTATATGAGGAGAAGTTTAACATTTGAGAATAGACAATCGATTTTGAAACAATGCATGATACAACATTTGGAAACAAAATTTGATAACTTTATTAATATATGAATGCTTTTTATGCGGGATAACTATATAAATTTTATAAAAAATGGATGGCCCCGTCTAGCCGTTAAAGTATCTATTTATTTTTTTGGTAATGAATTATTAAATTCTCTAACAATGATTTCACAGGTAACTTCTTTACATAAAGATTTTTTATTACCATTAGAAACATTTTTCAGAAATTCCAAACCTGAAGATCTTTCTAATGATTCAACTGGAACTTCAAAAGATTTCAATGGAACATCATTTGAAATTATATCATTTGGCATGACAAATGCAGCAACCGCTAGATCTTCACTATTGGGGTTTTTATTCTTATTTTTTTCGGCAACAATTAGTTTGAAAAAATGAGTTGGAACAGCAATATTTGGTGGATTACCAATAACCTCATAACTAACTCTAAACTTACCGTCTTTGTCCTTTTTTGGTAAATATAATGGACCAGTTATGATTCTAACAGAATTATAATTATTTGTTAAACGACGACAAAAATCTTCAAAATGTGCCCAATAATCTCTATTAAATCCGGCACCAACTTGTGGTGACATATTTGTTAAATAAAAAGTTTCATCCATTGCAGATTGTGAAAATTTTGCATTTGCTGCTGGTGCTTGATGTCCTCTATCATAACCGGATCTAAAATAATCTCTTAATCTTGCACGAAATTTATCAGGAATTGATTCATCTTCCTTAAAAACTGAATTTTTTCTATCGACATTACCATCTTTCCTTTTAATTGAATCAGGTGTAATATGCTCAACAACGTAATATGGATTTCTAGTTTGTCTATCAAAAACACTGACAAATTCAGCATGTGTTGCCATATCATGAACAGGCCCTGGAAATCCATATTTGAAAAACTCACTTGGGCTAACAGGATTAGCAGTGGCAGTGGTAGCATTATCGGTTGATCTATTACCCTTACCATTATTTGGCATACCCATTGGTGGTAATCCTGATGGTGCATTTGGTGTAGGTGTTGAAGTTGATGATGATGAACCCCAAAAGAAAAGAGCTGTTGCTCCGGATAATGAGAATGTAGGGATTGCTAAACTGGGCTTAAACATCGTGCTTGCTGATGTGGTTGTTTCGATGCAAAACAGTGTAGAACAAATAATTAGTACAAATGAAATTAGGATGTAAATAATTTTTTCATTTCCATGTCGGTTATATGATTTGAGTAATTTCATTTTGTAAAAAATCAATTGAGTGAAATTAATGTAGTCTAAATTGTTTACCTAGTGTTACTATTTAAATACTTTGAGAAACCGTAGATTGGTTTCAATATCTTTATATGGCAAACGTTCTGGTTGTGATTCTACAAAATATGTTATATAAATTACAATGTAATGTTTACGATAAACTACACAGTTAACGGCAGCAGTTGTTGCGTATAATCACGTATTTATACCATTGCTATCAAGCAGGTTTATTAACTTTGTGACTGATCACAATCCATAAAATGTTTTTACTATACCAAAAACAAGACAGACGTATCAAGATTAAAGAAAAGTGAGAGATTCTTTCAATCTTCGAGGAGATATTTCTCACCTCGAATTTATTATTGGAGGAATCCGGTAATTCTAAATGACTTATTTTATCATTCATCTTGGTCATATTCCTATCCATGGCCTCGAATTTGGTATTCATTTGTTTCATAAATTCCATCATCATAACAGACATGTCTGTTTTGTTGTTTGAATTACCTGAATAAGTTTCATCCACATACATCATGGAACTATCATCAAAAGACATGATTATATTAATATCTAATTGTAATTACTATACGTCATTATATAACTGTTCTTCTCTAAAAGCATTATAAAATGTATTAATGTATATTGTTTCACTGTTGAAAAATATTATTGTCAACGTTCGTCGACTGTTTGTCGAGATACATGTAAAAACTTGCATTACTACGTAATATCAGTTTGCTCATATGCACAAAAAGAAAAAGAAAACCGTTGAAGAAACAAACTGAAAAATATTCCCAAAATGAGAAAACAATTTTTCCCACTTCCTTAACAACCGACAACTGCAAGTGTACGTAACCTTGCAAAATTTTGCAGTGCAGATGTGCATATTAAGGACTTTGTTTATTGGTAATTTCATCACCTTAATTATTTGTGTATATTGATAAAATCAAACCAGTTTGTAGAAAAGCCCCAATCAACATCCCATGGAAATCACTCACAATTTTTTAGCTTTCCTTTAACGAAATGCAAAAATTCAAAAAAAAACCCCTATTAAAAAACCCCCACAACATAGTAGAATTAAGTTAGATTACTTGTATTTATACAGAGTGCTGATTATATAATTAGACGCATCACACAGTAGTCCAAGAAAATAGTATACGCTTTGTGGAATTCAAAATTTAAAATCTGGAATAATTTGTGGTTTGAAATTTGAAAATTGAAATATGAAATTTGAAATTTGAAGAAATTTGAAGAAATTTGATTGAAATTTAATACCTTAGGGTATTTTATGAATATTTGAACAATTCAATCCGTCAAACTACTTCTATAACCAAACAAAAATTGATGTATTTTTTGCGCCGCTCAGGTAACTTACTAATACTGAAAAGTGTACGATTATTAACTACATTTTCTTCTACTCCAAAATATACAATACGTACACTTCAGAAAGCAATAAATAATTCAAAATCAAACCCAACCTGTCTATTAACCAATGATTATTTATCAACCACTTACGATCAAATGGGAATACCATTATTTTTACAAAATACAGTGACCAGTATACTTGAATCTTCATCTTTAGACGATCCAGTCTTGGATAAACTATATGAATTTGCAATAAATAAATTGGATGAACTAAATTTTCAAGTAGAGAAATATAATGATGTATCAAATAAGTATGAAAGCTTGATTAATTCAATATTTCATTTATCGTTAAACTTAAATATTCACTCATTATCTTACATGATAATACTGCATATAATCGACAAATCAATAAGTTTTCCCAATGATGAACTAAATAATCGTTTGCTTAAATCCATAATAACGTATAAGAATATTTCATTAATTATTGATATTTACTCAATTAATAGATCACAGACCCGTAATATTAAAGATATAAATCAAATATTCCAACTTGTATATAAATTCAATAAAGTTCACAAAACTCCATATGTTTTTTTAGACTCTCAAATTAAATCAGTTTTGGATAAGTCTTACTATACCTTATTCAATGATGTAAGTATAAGCACAACCCCCCCATACAAAGCAATTGAAAATAATTCAAATTCTTATAGTACGTTAGAAATAGTTATTAGAAAATTTGGTTTGATTATAAGTGAAAGAGTTTCAAATAGTATATCGTTTTATAAAATCGAAAAAAGTGAAGCAATTGATGATTCAATTTCAATTAATAGAATTTTAGATAAACAAATGCTTTCAAAATATTTACAACTTTGTTACTTTGTGATTCAAGATAGATGCGAAAATAATGATCCTTCAAGTGTCTTCATAGTTTGGAAAATTATTAAGCCATTTCATAACAAAGTTTATAATTCAATAATTGATTCAGAAAACAATAATTTGTCAAACAATTTTTATTATTATCAAACATTGTCAAAAATGATCACATTATTTAGTAAAAATAAAAGATACAGAAAACTAGTTAGTGAAATAGTTTACGATTTACCATTAGATTCAGTTAAAATATGCCCTGAATTAATGTCATCGATTTTGTATCATTGTGGTAGAACGAAAAATGAAAATCTAGGTAGAATTGTTGGTTCAAGATATGATGATGAATCAACAATTACTAAAAATTTAAATAAATATTTTGGAGAAAATGGTAATTTGAAGATTTTAGGTAGTGATGAAAAGTTTACGCCAGGACAAGTTCATGCATTTTTATCCTATAACTTAAGACTAGGCAATAAAGAAAGATCCTTAGAAATCATATCATATTTAAGAAACAAGTTAATAGGATTCACGGATATTGATTTTAATGAATTGGTTAGATCAATTTTATATGATAGTACAATGAATAATAGTAATGGTAAAAGTTCAAACTCTGAGATTGTTTGGTCCATGATCATAGAAAATGAAGATGATCATAAGGGAAGTATTAACAAATATGCACTAACGACGTACTTAGATTATTTAATCAATCACATGAATACAAATCCGCTAGATTTCAATAGAATTGAAGAAATTTTTAAATTCACGAAAAAGAGTGTCAATAAAAATTATGTGAAGTACTGGGACTATTTTTTCATGAATTATTTTAAATATTTAAATAGAAAGTTTCCATTAGATATTTCTCAAATTGTTTATAAAAATTGTAAGAAATTTACATTGCAGAAGTTTAACCCCAGAATTAGAACATTTGATCAAAAAATGTATTTTCAAAAAATTAATGATTATTCATACTTGACAAATCCTTTCTTAACAAGGTATGATGATGTTAGAATCAAACTAAGTGAAAATTTAAGAATGCTAATATTAAGAGATATTTATCAACGTAGTGATGGTTATCTGAAGAGGGCGGAAAAATTGCAAAGTAACGATTTGAAAGAAGCAAAAGAACAGTTTATTAAAATTTCAAAATGGGTATATTTTGAATTGATGGAAATAAAACAAACAAATTATAATTATAATAATCATTCAATCATTAAAAACAATCAATTTATTGATTTATTGAAAACTGTTAATTCAAATGCACGTAAGATAGGATTTAAAATAAATGCTACATCAAGTAATAAACTGGATGATGATGAACGAAATTATAGAATTAGTCAAGGAGAAAATTTGGCCATTGACGATATTACATTACAGGATGAATACGAACAAAGTTTAAACGAGAGTTCTACATTTTGGAGGAAACCTGTAAGAAAAGAGTGATTTATAGATGTTATAAAATAAATGAATAGAAGATTAATTTTTGATTTTTTAGTACGAGCTACATGAAAATAAAATATAAAATATAAAATAATAAGAAAAAATAATTCCTCGCGCTACAGTAACTTTTGCTCTATACGTCTTTATACTTTATTTTTCATTTTTCATTTTTTCTTCATTTTTTTTTTCAGAAAAAATTTTCCAGATTTTCAGTGAGAATCGAAGACTGTTAACTGAACTGCTAGCTTTTCACTAAATTTTCTTTCATTTGTAACTTTGATTCAAAGACAACAAGCATTAACAATGTCCTACGTCTTAACTGAAACCGCTGCAGGTTATGCACTTCTTAAGGCTTCCGACAAAAAGCTTTACAAATCATCATCTTTACAAGCTGATCTTGATACCGCTGAAAAAGTTTTAGCACAATTTAAAATCAAAGCATTCTCTAAATTTTCAAATGCTTCCAATGCTTTGGAAGAAGCAAACTTAATTAATGACGGTAAAGTTTCTGATCAATTAAAAAAGTTATTAGAAGAAGCAAAACCTGATAAAAAGACAACTTTGATTGTCGATGATACCAAACTGGCAAATTCAATTAACAAATTAGGTTTAAGTTATTCTGTTGTGTCTGATGCTGCCAGTTTAGATATTTTCAGAGCTGTCAGAGAATATTTACCTGAATTATTACCTGGTATGACTGGTAAAGATTTAGAAACTATGTCTTTAGGTTTAGCTCATTCAATTGGTAGATTTAAGTTAAAATTTTCTCCTGATAAAGTTGATGTTATGATCATTCAAGCTATTGCTTTATTAGATGATTTAGACAAAGAATTAAATACTTATGCAATGAGATGTAAAGAATGGTACGGTTGGCATTTCCCTGAATTAGCTAAAATCGTAGTTGATTCAGTTGCATTTGCAAAAATTATTATTAAAATGGGTATACGTTCAAACTGTGAATCTACTGACTTTAGTGACATCTTACCAGAAGAAATTGAACAACAAGTTAAATCTGCTGCTGAAGTTTCAATGGGTACTGAAATTACCGATGATGATTTATTAAATATTCGTTTATTGGCTGATCAAATTGTTGAATTTTCTCAATATAGAGAACAATTATCAAATTATTTATCTGCAAGAATGAAAGCAATTGCTCCAAATTTAACTGCTTTAGTTGGTGAATTAGTTGGTGCAAGACTTATTGCACACTCAGGTTCTTTAGTTTCATTAGCAAAAGCTCCTGCTTCAACTGTTCAAATATTAGGTGCTGAAAAAGCTTTATTCAGAGCTTTAAAGACAAAGCATGATACGCCGAAATATGGTTTAATTTATCATGCTTCATTAGTTGGTCAAGCAACCGGTAAAAATAAGGGTAAAATTGCTCGTGTGTTAGCTGCAAAAGCGGCAGTTGCTTTACGTTACGATGCATTAGCTGAAGAAAGAGATGATTCTGGTGATTATGGTTTACAAGTTAGAGCTAAGGTTGAAAATAGATTAAGTGCTTTAGAAGGTAGAGATCTAAGATCAACTCCAAGAGTTCAAAAGGATATGCAAAAGGTTGAAATCACTGAATCAAGAGCGTATAATGTCGATGCTGATGCAACAGTTGCAACTACTGAAGAAAAATCTGAAAAGAAGAGAAAGAGAGAAGAAGCTGATTCTGATGATGAAGATTCTGACGATGAAGATGAAAAAAAAGAAGCAAAAAAAGCAAAGAAGGATAAGAAAGAAAAGAAAGAAAAGAAGGAAAAGAAAGAAAAGAAAGAAAAGAAGGAAAAGAAAGAAAAGAAGGAAAAGAAAGAAAAGAAGGAAAAGAAGGAAAAGAAAGAAAAGAAAGAAAAGAAAGAAAAGAAATAGGTTCGTATAATCTGAAATATAATAGATCCAGCATTTTTTGTTCTCAGTTGATCTCAACACTTCAATGTATAATTCTACCAAAAAGATATATATATATACATGTCTTCCATTTAGACGTTTTTATAGTACAGTTCTGTTTTTAATAATAATTTAAAGTATTAAGTAAATTTAACTGATGTGATTAAAACTGAAGTTCATGTTTCATAGATTACACTCTGTAAAAAAACACTTTTTTATTGGAAAAAGGCGACTATGGAAATTTCACTATATTTGTATTGTTGGCTAATATGGTGACATACGTTTCGAAGCTATTCTCAACACAATAAGAGATTAATAATTAGCATTTTCAGACAACGTTTCATCGAAAAGATAATGGAAAAATCTCTAAAAACGGGATTATTTAGTTATGAATCCTTCTATTATTTCTAATAGTTGTTTTTTACATAGTAAAGTTAGGTATACTAATTATTCTATCCACTATTCATGTGCGAAACCACTAAGCGTCATTCTAAACATATTCAAATTACGTGAAGTCACCATAAGTAAAAATCAAAAATTGAAATCTTTCTCCCTCGACGTGTTTTTGCAACTATAAACAATCTTAAAACACATTATTTCATATTCAATTGTCTGCATAACTATGTCAGCATCTGATAGCGATGCCGAACTCATAGATAAAAACAAAGTATCGCCAGTCACTCCATCAATCCAGATACGTGATTTAAATAATCTTCAAACCCAAAAATTATTGAATCGATTATTTCAAGAAATTGATGATCAAAATAATCTGATTGACACTTTGAGTACTGAATTTACTGAATTATCAACTAAATCAAATATAGATTACAAAAAATGGTCTTCAAAATCTCCAAACTTCACAACTCAAAATAATCAAGAAGATGAATTTTTACCTGATGTATTGAATGAAAATCAATCACCCAACACACCGGATAAAGATACCGTTAAAGAACGTGAAATTTTATTATATTTACTACATAGAGAAAAAAAATTATCAAATCATTATGAAACATTACTAAAATCCCATGAAAACCTTTTAACGGCAACAGCAATAGCAGCAAGAGAAAGGAGAGAGGAAACATTTGGTGTGTACAACGATGATGTTGACACAAACTCAGAAGATTCTAAACTTGCAGAATCAGTTCATTCAATACAATTGACAAAATCTTTACAGGCAAAGGCTGCTGTGTTAAAACAAAACTCTGAAATGCTGGAGAAACTAACAAATACTAAAAATGATAAGTTTGAACAGGTTAAATCATCAATTCTTGAGGAAGCTGAGAAATTCTCTAAGATACTGAATCAAGGGGATAACGAAAATAACGGTAATTAATGCATTACTTTCTCTCTGGCTTCTCTACTTTATAATCCTATACCCGCTTTTTATATTTATACAAGTTATTCTACCTTATGCTAAAAAAAATCCTATTTATCTTTTTTGGATTCTGATCCATCCCTTAATTTATTAAATTTTTCATCACTTTCGATATACAATTTTTTGATGATTTGACTAACTCTTTGATTCTTATCAATTTTTTTCCATCGTTCTTCCACTGTTTTCGGATCAACCCTTTGAAATATTCTACATAGAAAGAAATGAAATACTAAATATATTATTAAACTTGGATTATTATATACATTTTTAATTCCGATATCCTTCCAGGTTAAATTCTCAGTATTTTGGTAAATTTTATCAATAAAATGATCTTCTTGATCGCTTTTATCTTCTACTTCAATATTCAGACCATTTGATAATTTATCAATTCTTTCAGATAATGTTTTAATCTTGAAGTCTTTCAAAGTTTTTAAGTTATTTTCAACTTCTTTTGTTTTTTGTAACAATAATCTTAGTTCATATTTTAATCTCGCATTATTTTTAACAGTATTTTTAACTTTATCTTCAATTTCGTAATACTTCCCAATTGCTTTATTAATATCATTTCTTGTATTACTATATTGAATGTTTATACAAGTACTTGGATTTTTGTCATTATTAACAGAATCTAAAACAAATTTACTATATTGTTTCAAGTTTTTTGATAAGAAAAACGATTGTTGAACCATGTCAAATTGGTATTTAGCTTCTAATTTTAAATATTTCATTGCCAAAACTTCGGGACTTATGAGTTGTTTATCATTAAATTCGAATCCATAAACATCTGATGTTTTTGCATCCTTTACAAGACAGTTACTAAAAATTGAGAACGATTCACATCTCCTCAAAGGAATATTATCATTTCTCTTATGATAAATTAACAATGCATCGGATGATGTGTGTGCTGTCTCCCAACTGGATGTTGTATACACACTTTGTGCCCCAAATATGCTCTTATTTCTCGGTCTTGTAATATAATCAGCTTTATTATCAATATTACATTCATTGTTCATATTGATTGACTTAATATCTTCACTTAAATTATTCATATCCCAAACACTCCTGTTGTTATTTAGCCAACTTTGTCTTCTTTCTAATGTTGATGATGCCTCCCTATCAAGTTTATCCATTTTCATTTTCATTTCAATTGCGTATTTATTCATTTCACATTGAACAATCGGAACACTATGTCTTCTTTTGATTCTCTTCATAAACTGGGAATACTCACAATCAGCGTTTGATTTTGTTTGCCTTTGTAATACCTCATTATTCAGCGATGTCAAATTAGTTTGCGTTGAAAATGTATTGTCATTATGTGAATTATTTGATTCGTGTTTTAGTTGTGCTCCATTACTTGAAATCCTTGGTATATTTATTGCTGAAGCCTTTCTTGAATGCTCTTTACTTGAATTTAAACTTGAATGTTTTCTACTTTGTGAAATATTACTATCAAGTTCGTAATCATATTCAAACCCATTTTCATATTCATAAACACCATCACTTTCATTATCATTTGTCGGTGACCTTAGCAAATCATTCTTTTGATTATGTGATGCAACACTCGAAGTTTTTCTCGCCTTATCAACACTGTTTAATCTCGTACTAGGTTCACTAAATTCAGATGTTAATATAACATGCGGTGAAGCATAGAAACTTTTTAAACTTGGTTTAGCGTCCCTTCCATTTGTGCCTCTTCTTGAATTGAGATTAGATTTACTTTTAAAATCAGCGTCTGAATAATTATCATCGGTTAATGCTTCATCAATATTATTCATATCAGTATTGTTTTTACGTGACAGTTTGAAATGAGATGAAAATCCTTTGTCCTTGTTTTCTATATTTTGATATTCATAATCCCCATAGTCTTCATACCCATCCGACGTGTTTGCACCCATACTATTTGCTCTTGAAGAAGCGTTGTTTTTTGGTTTGAAAAACCCAAGTTTCTTGGTTGGATTATAAATTGCAACATCATCATTATATTCACCAAAATCAAAACCGGCTAGTGAATCTTTACGCTTCAGTGGCGTATTTTGTGGTTGAAGCACATCAGCTGTGCTTAATATTGAAGATGAACGTATTTTGCTGCTTTTAATCTTCTTATTTATATTCGAATCATCATAATAAGTATGTAGCGGAACTTTTTCATGATCAATATCATTTGCTCTATACACTCTTTCGTTATTATTATCGTCAGTTGATTCTGTATCACTCACAATGGATGTGTCATTATCTTTATCAAATATATTCAAAGTTGCGTTCGATAAATTTTTAAGTTCCGCAAACGTACTTTTAGGTTTTTGTGGGGAAATTGAATCACCAATTTGGGATTTCAAACGTTTGACACCATCAATAATCGTACCAGTTGAGGTTGAATCTGCAATTTTTTTAATTGATTGTGTTGCTAATGCTTCCTTTTCTAAATTTATTGGTTTTCCAGAATTAAATAATAAGTATGATAACTGTTTACCTATAGACATGCGGCTAAAATTTTCAATGTTTTGACAATTGATCATTTTAACGTCATCATAATTCGATCTAGAAAGAAGATGAAAGGGCGACGCATTTGCATTTTGGGCAATGCTTTGAAAATTTTTACCTGATGTAATATCAATGACAGTATTTTTAACTAATTTTTTAACTTTGCTTAGATCCTTTGTTAAATTTTGCGACGCTTTAATCGATTGACTCCAATCAAATAGTTTCGTCAACGTTTCATGATTCAATGTTGAAGTTGGTTCCAATTTAAAATGTTTTTGGAATCTGAGAATTGCCGATTTCATTCTTTTAATATCATTTGGATCTTTTGGAACACTAAAAGTGGTACCACCTAATTCTAATAGGTATCTACATAATATTGTAAATCCTATAATTGCCTGTATAGAGTCTGGCATATGAGCCAATGGCGGTCTAACTTTAATCAACTGTGTTGCTAGTGGGATACTTAAAGCTAATTTCCACCATTCAGCAATTGCCAATTCTGTTTTTTCACAAAGTAAACCATCACAATAAACAGGATCCAGTAAACCATAGTAATAAAGAAATGTTTGAACAATTGAAATTAAATTTATGACAGCGTAATTTATTGGAATTTTTGAATCTATTTTGAATGTTGTTTTAAACTTACTTTCCATTGATTTTGATGGTTCATCTGTTGTGGTGACGGATCTTGAACCACAACCCAAATTTCTTAAATTGTAGTTAACAACATATAGTGTATAATCGTCAACGATATTACCAGTTTTGGCATCAATTAGTGTTAAAAACGGACTCAATTGTGCTAAATTAGTAATAAAAGCATAACCCAAACTTGTCTCAGTTGCAACACAGAATGGCGACTCTAATTGATCGACTAAATATGTTATAAATCTTGGCGGCCAATTTTCAAAAGGTTTTATAACCGGATCATTTGAGACAACCTGAAGAACGTTTGGGTTTTGCTCATGAATTGGTGGTGGCTGAGACAATGCATTCGCATTTATTAATTGGACATGGTATGCAATGATTTTATCATTATGATCACCTGTATAAGTAACAATCAAAGTATTAGAAGAACGTGATGAAATCCACTGTTCAACAAAATAAGCTTCATATCCAACCAATTCAACTAATGTGATTTTATAAAGGGATGAGTAGTTCTTTAAAGCCCTGAAAAATGGTAGAATTTTTGCAAACGTGATTGTATCTGGTATTAAAAAGGATTCATTTGTAAAGAAGTCCGCATATCTGGCCCATGGATTTGATTGCGCTCTATTTCTAGAATGGGAAACTTTGGAGGTTGCCGAGACATATGACTGAGCACGGGACCTTGACATAGTTTGTCAGTATAAGGAAATCGAAGTTGTCACTTGAAGATATCTAGACGGTAATTGAAGATATTCTAAATAGAAGACGGAAAAAACATGATGTGGCGGTGCAGACAATTTAGGTGGCGCATTTCTTTTATTTGTTGCGGTGGCAAATTGCAAGTTCAAAAACCGATATTAATAAAAATAGAAAGTAGAAAATAGAAAACTGAATACAGAATACAAAATAGCAAGTCTTCACGGATTATTGAACTTACAGTCCTTTTTCTTTTGAGTGAAGAGTGCTTTTCATTAGACAAACAGGAATAACCACTGTAACAATGTCTACCGCATCGAAGGAGGCCTTTTTCCGTATGTATTGTTTCTCAATTGATGAGCCCAGGATGAATACTAACATCGACGTCACCATATTTGTTTTAATACAGGTTCAGCGGATATGTCCTTGGTACAGTTATATATTCCATCAGAAGTGGCCAGGGATTGTGTGGCCATTTTGGGAGATATGGGTGATGTTCAATTTAAAGATATGAATAAAAATGTTAATTCATTTCAACGTTCGTTTGTTAAAGAAATTAGAAATTTTGACCAATGTGATAAACAGATTAACTACTTATCTAATTTAATCAAAAGACAAAATATTAAAATACATACACGTGATTACGACCATTTAGTTAAACCACCCTCAATTGATTTTCAACAGTTTTGTAATTCAGAATCTCATTTGACTTCAAGACAATTGGATGACCTCTTAGAAATAATCACAACTTATGAATCCAATACTAGACAAATGTCTGAACGTAATGAAGAAATGCTCAAAAACAAATTAGAGTTGTTACAACATAGAATGGTTTTACAAAACACAAGACAATTTTTTGATGCCAGATTATCGATTGAATTGAATGATAACGATTCAATATTCAATCAAGTTAGATTATCAACAGACTCAACGAATGATAGTTTTATGATTTCCGATGATGAAGATGATAATAATAATATTGGAATACTACTAGAAAGTGGATTGAATACAAACACAAGCAACACATTAGTTTCAACTGGTAGAAATGAAATTAACATTTTAGGTTCTGCGATGAATTTTATTAGCGGTATAATTGATACTGATAAATTTTTAGTTTTAGAAAAAATTTGTTGGAGAACTTTAAGAGGTAATTTATATATAAATCATGTTCCATTAGATGAACCAATTGTTGATGTTAATACAAACGAAAAATCGTATAAATCGATTTTTTTGATTTTCACTCATGGTGATGTTTTAATAAACAGATGTAAGAAGATTGTTGATTCATTGGATGGTAAGCTGTATAATGTTGAAAGTGATTATGAATTGTATAAACAAGATCTAAAGACAGTTAATAATAGAGTTAAAGAATTGAATGAAGTTTTAATTCACACTGAAGAACGTTTGATGATTGAATTAAAAGAAGTTGCATTGGATATAGAAAAGTGGAAAATTATAATTAGAAGAGAAATTTCAATTTATGAAACATTAAATTTATTTAATTATGATTCAACAAGAAGATGTGTTATTGGTGAAGGCTGGATACCAAAAGATGATTTGCCGTACATAAATGGTGCATTGAAAGAGGTCACCGACAAAATAGATAATAGTTTGAGCACCATTGTTAATTTAATGATAACAAATAAAATTCCTCCAACTTATCATAAAACAAATAAATTTACTGATGCTTATCAATCCATTATTGATGCCTATGGTATTGCAACTTATCAAGAAGTTAATCCTGGTTTAGCAACCATTGTTACTTTTCCTTTCATGTTTGCAATCATGTTTGGTGATTTAGGTCATGGTTTTATTTTGTTTCTTGCTGCTTTAACATTAGTTTTGAGAGAAGGAGCCATTGGTAAAATGAAAAATAGAGATGAAATTTTTGATATGGCATATACCGGCCGTTACATTTTGTTGCTAATGGGTATTTTTTCAATGTACACGGGTTTAATTTACAATGACGTTTTTTCAAAATCAATGACTTTATTCAAATCTGGCTGGGGATGGCCAAAAGATTTTAATGAGGGTGATTCAATTCTTGGTACACAAGTTGGTGTTTATGCGTTTGGTTTAGATCCTGCTTGGCATGGAACTGAAAATAATTTATTATTTACAAATTCTTATAAAATGAAACTTTCAATTCTTATGGGGTTTATTCATATGTCATATTCTTATTGTTTTGCGCTTGTTAATTATCGATTTTTCAAATCAAGAGTTGATATTATAGGTAACTTCATTCCTGGTTTATTATTCATGCAATCAATTTTTGGCTATCTTACCCTTACAATTATCTATAAATGGTGCGTCGACTGGGTTGCAATTGAAAAACCTGCACCAAGTTTATTAAATATGCTTATTAACATGTTTTTATCCCCAGGTTCAATTGAAGATCAGTTATATCCGGGCCAGGGACCAATTCAAGTAATTTTGGTTTTGATTGCACTTGTTTGTGTCCCGTGGTTGTTGTTATACAAACCATTAACTTTGAAAAAGTTAAATTCACAAAATGTCCAGCTTGGTTATGCAGATCTTGATACTCACAACACAAGGCTTTCAATTGAAAGCGTGCCATATGACACAGACAGTATTTCAACTAATCCATTCGCATCAGGTGATCACCATCCAATTGATACCGCTGGTTCCCATGATAATGATAATGATAACTTGTTACCTTACTTGGAAGATGAAAATGGCGAGGAATTAGAGCCATTTAATTTTGGTGATGTTATGGTTCATCAAGTTATTCATACAATTGAATTTTGTCTTAACTGTGTTTCTCATACAGCATCATATCTTCGTCTTTGGGCATTATCCCTAGCGCATAATCAATTATCAGCTGTTTTATGGGAAATGACAATTGAAAACGCATTTTCTCCGTATGATGAAGTTGGGTATATTGGATCAGTTAAAGTATTCCTTTTATTTGGTATGTGGTTTGTATTAACCGTTTGTATTTTAGTTGTTATGGAAGGTACGTCTGCGATGTTACACTCCCTTAGATTACATTGGGTCGAAGCCATGTCTAAGTTTTTTGAGGGTGAAGGTTATGCATATGAACCACTCAGTTTTCACAAAATTATCTTTGATATGCAAGCAGCCGAATTCGAAGCTGCAAGGAAATAAAAGGTGTTATAGAGTACTTAGTTTTATTTATTATCTATCATTTATCATTTAATCACTACGTATTTACTATTTGCGAAATCCAAAAAAAACTTAAAGTTTATATACGATTGTAGAATTCTGAAAAACATGTTCAATTCTGTAAAAGAGAATGAATATAACGGAAATAAAGGAAACTTCATATATTTTGTATATACAGTGAAATCAAAAAAAACGATGTTGACAGCTTACAGTATGCTTTACACGCGTGCTGTTCCTTTTACCTGCCATACAAATAAGAATCGCATAAATTCTTTCGACTTCACCGTACTACTTATTACTTTTTATATATTATTCTTTAATGTTTTTACTAAATTTATCAGGTTGTACTAGAGATGAGATCATAAAATATTGAAGTCGAGTCAACAATTGTTGAATCAATGATTTGACCAAGCTGAATTTGAAATTAAGACATGAAGATCGTTTAGAAGACATGTCCTTAAGAGTTTCTTGTATTACCGTTCGAGATCGGAAGCATGAAAAAAACCCATTGGCAGATCAAGCTCTCTGATGGGGATTATTGCTTCATATTGCGAGTTGGCTATACAGGTTGCGTCTGGTTAATCTTTTTTTCTTTGTACTTCTTCATACTTGTACGGGCTTCCAAAAACTTTGAAAGCCTGAGATTAATGATATGCAAGGGATTATTTAAGAAGAAATGTGGTCACTCTATAGCGGGTAGTTATGCACGTCTGTTTTTGGTGGGCGGACAGAACGCAGACCCGCAAGGATTGAGGACAGTCCGTAACTCTGATTTATACCGGATCTTGGAAAAAGTGCGCTCCAAATCTGGAACACGGGTTTTTTGATCTTTGTTTACATTTGGGTTTTGTCGTATCTGGCATTGTCCTGTTCTACATCAATATAATATGCTGAGGTCATCTTCATATTACAATTTGAACAGAAAAGCTTCAAGCTTACAGGAACGTAAAAAATCAGTGCAAAGCCTAAAATCTAGAACATCAACGGCAGATTTGAATAAACCGCAACAGTCAGAACAGAATTATGAACCTTCTTCACTTCCATCTACATCATCAACTAAGACCAAAGGACGAAAAAAGGATGTTTTAGAGAAATTTATTGAATCTTCACAGCCACTCATACCTACAAGTCTATCACAATTACGACACACAATTTTATGTGAAGGATTGCCAGCTCCATGTCCATATAGATCATATATTTGGAGCATACTGTTGCGAGCGGCACCAATAGAAAGTGAGTGGTATAGTGGTGTTGTTTCTCGTGGTGAAATTACTTCAGATACAGTGGGGCCAAATTCCAAATATATCAATATTGGAGAAAAAATTAGGAATGATGTATTTAGAACATTTCAAAATAACAAAACTTTCTGGTCAAAAACTTCAGAACCTGAATTAATCAGAGTTTTGAACTCTTTTGCATGGTGTGTCATTGAAAATAAAGAAGAATTAGAACAATCATCAAATTCAATGGAAAAAAAAATTCAAAATGATACATCTCCTTACGTTCAAGGTATGAATGTTTTAGCAGCTCCATTTTTATATGTTTGTAGGAGTGAACCACAAGCATTCACCTTATTTTATACATTATTAATGAGTCATATGCCAAGATACATTACAACTACTTTGCATGGCTCAATGGATGGAGTTAAATTAGTTGAACTAGTATTACAAACAGTTGACAGAAAACTTTATGATTCGTTATCTAAATCAATTTCAAGTGCAAAAATTTATGCTTTGCCATCAGTCCTAACATTATCTGCATGCACCCCCCCTTTAGATGAGGTTATTAAACTATGGGATTTTTTATTCAGTTTTGGAGTTCATATGAACATTTTCTTGGTTGTTTCTCAACTTTTACTTATTAGAAATGATTTAATAAATAGTAAAAATCCAATGAATTTATTGAGACAATTTCCAACAATAAATTCAAATAAAATTATAAAGCTTTCTTTAAGTGTTGCTAAAAGTATACCCGATGATTTATACGATTTAATAGTACGACATACATTCGACAATACAGTTGCTCCATTAATTGATAATTATAAAGTTTTATAAACATTTACGAATTTAGTTTAGGAGCTTTACAAGCTTAAATCTTTAATCGCTCTTCGTTCTGTATCTTGGTTCCTTTTTTATTCTTCGTTTGTTTTATGTTCATCATGTTTGAACTTCTCTTTAGGTTCTTTTTTAGTATCTTCTAAAACCTCAGTTTCAAAATTAGAAAAATACTTTTTATAATCTGAATCATCTAAGTAACTTCCTAGTACATGACGATTATGAAACTTTCTACCACAAATTTTGTTCAGTGCATATTTTGCATCTTTTGAAGTTTCGAATTTAACATATATACGACCATATTCAGGTTTCATTTCATCATTTTGTACATTAAAACCTTTAGGCGGTTTGATCATTATCAAATCTTGAAATCCATGCAGCTGTGATAATTCAGACTTGAAAATTTTTGTGACTTCATCTAGTTTCAACAGATTAGAAAATTCCTGTATTGAAATCAAATTTAATAATTGAATTGTTGATGTTATTTCATGTCTTGAAATTTCATGAGTTTTCTGTTCAACTAAATCATTTATATTGTTTAATGTTATAACAACGTTTTGGTAGTAACTATTTTTTGAATTCTTACAAGCTAAGAAACATGTCCAATTCTCATTTTTAGAAATTTCTGACATTACGTCTTCTAATTTTTTGCCATCTGAGTCTAAATATTTAAAACTGAAATACCCAATACCATTGGACTCATATGATAATTTATCAATTAACAAAACTAATGATTGCAATGTACCATACTTTAATAATTTTTCTTTAACTGTTTGTATTGATATTTCTAGTGGTAAGTTATTCACACATATCAAATCTAAAGACTCTTTGATTTCCTCCTTTACTAATTTTTCATTTTCTTCATTAGTTTCGTCAGTTGCAGATTGACCTTTATGAGTTTGAACAATATAGTCATGTGGTCGTTCAACAATTACAGTTGAATTTAACTCTTCAATATGTTTCATATTAAATGAGATTAATGTAGTTGCAACCAATGAAGACAAACAATCAATTTCCAAACACTTCTGGTTTTCATTTAGAACTGGGGATATTGCTAGTTCTTCATAAGAAACGTTTGGTATAACTGTAGAAGCCAAAAAATTTTCTAAAAATTTATTGACAATTTCAGGTTTAGTTATTTCAAAATCTATGCCTTTAACAATAACTTTTCTAGAAACTTTTGAATCATTTGGTTCAGGTAACTTGAATTTATAAATTCTTTCATTTCTAATTTTTAACAGGTTTTGTTGTTTAATTAATAGTTCATGAATTTCAGATTCTGTCAAATCTGCAACTCTATTCTCCGAAGGTGATGAAAAAATACCAACTGATTTAGCAAATCGTGCCGAAATCCCTTTAAGATTGGGACTGCATATATCCCACCTTGTGTCTTGAACTCTTAATGATTCTAATGGATATACTGGTACTTTCTGTGATCTATTATTTCTATCATTATTATGAGCATTACCACCATATCGTCCTCTTTTTGGTCTATTCATGTCGTTTTCATAGCCATCATTTCTTGGTCTTCTATGCCCCATTCCAACTGATCTATCTTCCCTCCTATTATGATATGGTGAATCACGTTCACGACCTCTTGAGTATTGTAAATCACGTTCACGGCCTTTTGAGTATGGTGAATCACGTTCAGCACCTCTTGCTTGTGAATCACGTTCCCGATCTCTTGAATGTTGTGATTTTGAATGTGAAGATGGGGCCAGTGATGCGGGTTGATTTCCGTTTAAAGTTGTATTTTGTAATTGCTTATTTCTATTAGCAGCTCGTCTTTCATTAAACATTGTATAGATCTATTGAATTGGATGTTCAATGAAAGAGAAAAAAACATGTAACAACATGTAAAAAACTTCGGAAGATAAAAAAATAAAAAAATAGAGCTGAAAATTCATGTAGAAAAAGAGTTTTTTAAATTTCAAATTTCGTTTCGTTAAACGTTAAACGTGTCTTTTCCATATTCTTTCCTTTGATCTAGTACTTTTTTCATATTAATACCACAAATCCAAAAACTACACTTTATTAAATATGAAGATATCATTTGTCTTTTTTATATCGTGCCTACTCTGCCTTTTTGGTGTAGAATGTGCACTTTTAGGTATTGATTTTGGTACCGAATACTCAAAAGCTGTTCTTGTTGCACCTGGTGTTCCATTTGATATACTGTTAACATCTGAGTCAAAAAGAAAAGATGTTTCTGGTTTAGCAATTGATTTTGATACAAAAAAGGAACAGGTGCAAGTTAATAGAAAATTTGGTACCCATGCGTTATCAACATGTATTAAATCACCTTCGTCTTGTTTGTTATATCTTAAACCATTATTAGGAATAGAGTCAAACAATGAACTTGTTAAAGATTACAGTTCTAAATTTCCAGGTATTGGGTTAAAGAAACAAAATGATAGAGATGCTATAGATCTCATTCTCAAAAGTAAGGATGGTAAACATGAAGAAACTTATAACGTCGAAGAAGCAATTGCAATGACCTTTTTAGAAATAAAAAATCGTGCAATTGATTATTGGAGAGAAAGATCACCTGACACAGTTGGTATCATTGATGAAGTTGTGCTTTCTGTTCCAAGATATTTTAATGAAGCTTCAAGAATTGCATTAGTTGATGCAGCTGGAATTGCTGGTTTAAAAGTCATTTCCTTGGTGGATGATGGTTTGGCAATCGCACTAGATTATTCGCAAAAGAGAAATGATATCAAAGAAAATACAAAGGAATATCATCTTATTTTCGATTCTGGTGCAGGTAGCACAAAAGCTTCTTTAGTTTCAATTTCTAATATAAACGAAACAGTAAATATTGAAATTGAAAACTATTCATACAATAATATGTTCAATGGTCAATTATTTACTTCAATTGTGAAAAACATTTTGTTAAAACAATTTTCAGAAAAGGAAAATGTTTCACTTGATGAACTTGAAAGGGATTCTAAAATTATGTATAAATTATGGCAAGTTTCTGAAAAGACTAAGTTGATTTTAAGTGCAAATACTGAAACCAATGTTAATATTGAATCATTTTATAATGATATCGATTTTAAAGGTTATATAACAAGAGCTGAGCTAGAGGATGAAGTTCAATCTGCACTGGAATCAATCCCAAATATGTTAGATGCTGTATTTGAAGGGTTCGATAAGTCTAATTTGAAATCCGTAATTCTGTCAGGTGGTTCAATTCGTGTACCAATTATTCAAGAAACTTTAGTTAAATATTTTGATAACAACGAAGATGTTTTATCTAAGAATGTTAATGCAGATGAAAGTGTCGTGTTCGGTACAACATTACGTGGTGCACAAATCATGAAATTGACAAGAAAGAACCAAATTAATGTTATTGATCATTCACCATACGAGTATACTATCAACTATAAGTCAGGAAATGATGAAGGATCAATTGCTGTTCCAAGTGGTATTGTTTCAAATGAAAAAGTTAGTGTTGATTTAACAGAATTTGAAAATAAATTTTTACAAAAAATTCAGATAGATTTAGTTGAAAATAGCAATAACCAAAAAACATTAACTCATAAGTTTAATTTTGCAATGCCTAAGAAATTTAATGAAACATTATGTGGAGGCGGAATTTCATATAATTTAAGCTATGGATATTCAAAGTTTGATATTTTCAATATTAATAATATTAAAGTAAGTTGTTACCAAATGGTTAATGATACTATTTCAATTACGCCCAAGATTGCAAATATGCAATCTACCTCACAAAATTTTGGATTTGAACCATTAACATCATTAACCAAAAAGAAATCTGTTGCTAGATTAAACTCATATGAAAAAATGGACTTAGAACTGCAACATGTTTCTGATACAAAGAATCAACTTGAAGCAACATTATATGAAATTAGGTATATTCTTGAAGAACTTGAAGAAATATTACCATCGGATTTGTATGATGGAGTCTCTACCAATGTTAGTGAATTTCTTGAATGGTTAGATTATGATAGTGATGATGCAGAAGTAAAGGAAATTTTGACAAAACTTGATGTAGCTAAGGACATGAAAACCAATACAAAGAAATATGATTTAATTGCTACATTGGAGTCAGCTATTAAAAATATCAAACTACCTTATGATTCATTAATTGAGAAGAGAGATTTAGTCATCAAAAATATTGATTCAATCAAAGATAAAGAGTCAACAATTTTTGAAGAATGTTCCAAATATAATCTCAACTGTGAAGAACTACTCAAGAAATTATATGGATCAAAATATCCAATCACTGAATCAGTTATGGAAAGAGCAAATGAATGGTTAGATTCAATAAATGAACATGTTCAGTCATTGATTGGTGTAGATACAGAAGAAACTTTTAAAAAATTAAACGCAAATTTATTTGTTGGGGCATTAGATATTATTGAAAAAATTGAATCTGAGTTAACTAGGATCGGTGAAGCATTTCATACTATTTATGATAACAGAACCACATTCCTAAACCAAAAACTCCTAGCTGCGAAAAAGGCAGTAATGAAGACTGAAAGAGAAAAGGCAAAGGCTGAAAAGGAGCAAGCAGAAGCAGAAAAGGAAGAGGCAAAAACAGAAAAGGTTGAAAGTAAACAAGAAACTGTAAATAATGAAGAACCTGTCCAGCACGACGAACTTTAAGTTTATAATGTGTAATAAGTAGTAATATAGTTAAGAATATGGAAGAAGATATACACTTACATAAAATAATAATGATCATAGTTAATAGTTAATAGTTGATAATAAATAACTAATACGAAAGTTGGAAAGTTCGCATGAAGTTCTTGAAAATTGAAAATTGATTTGACGGTTTGAAACGAAATGGCAAATGGAGGCTCTGGTTGTTTATATTTAATATCCAAACCCAAAACAACCACCATTAGTATGCCTCATATTGACACCGAACTGGTGCAACCGCTAACGGTTATTTCAGAAACTCTCCTTAAAAGACCAGGCGTTGTCACCATGCAGTCCATCAAGAAGTTATCAGAGATCTATGGCTTCAGTACTTTTGTGGAAAATATAAAGGATAATACAGGTAAACCATCAGTTAGAATGAGTATTTCTGGCTTAGTTTTACTTATAGATATTGATTTCACTGTTCCAGTTGACATGATCAACACATTAGGATCCCCAATGTCACCTGGTCTTGGGAATACATTGAATAATTTAAATATGAACATTTTAACTAATGAATATATTATTAATGTTTCGATTAACTCAGCAATTACACCTGATCAAATTGGTGGTGAAAGTTGGGATTTTTTGTTTGGTTTTAAAGGCAATGCATCATGCAGTGATATATTATTTGAAAACTTGAAGGAGAAAACCCTTGATTACTTTAATATGAATTTAAGAGTTTTGTTATTATTTGATAGATTGAGCAAAGAAAAACCAAACGATTTATTTACTGTTTTTAGTACTCTTGTATGGGTATTAACTAAACAATATGAAAAAGTATATGAAAAAAAACTCGAGTTGGATTGGAATGATGGTATTTTAGGTATTGGTAAAGTGTTATGTAATCAAAATCATAAAGTTGGAGTATTTTTGGAATATTGGATTGATGATAGGTATATCAATAGATGGGTTAAATCTAATAAATGTATTGATGTTGTTGATAGGAAATACTTAATTCATTTTAAGGTTGCAGAAAGCTTAAAAGGAAATAAAGTGAATCGTGGAGGAATGGAGAAGGCTGACAATGATAAAAATGTGGATGAAAAAAGTTTTTCTAATGATAATGACGTTGCTATGGGAGACAGTGATGATATCTTATCAAATGCCAAATTACAAGAAAATTTATCATTAATTACTTTAGAACTTTGTCCACCAATTTGGATACCAGAAGATACATTGAATATACTTGGTATTAATTACGATACAATCAATGAAGAGAATGAGAATTGGTCTAATAATAAAGTCCAAATTGGTGATGATAAATATAATGTTAAGTTAGATGAATTATATAGGAGAGTGAATGAAAATGCTGGATATGTTGAAATGGATAAAGGTGACACAGAAAAATTACAAATAGAAGTTCTAGTTGGATGCAAGATGGTGAAACTGTTCAAAATGCAAATTTTCAACATGAATATCCTAGATGATGTGGTGAATTCCTTGAGAAACTGGTGCAAGGCCAATAACATTATTCGAAATACCATCCGGGGATATCAAATGAAGCTAGAAAAGCATAATTCTGAAAAATTGCAACCGGACTCTCAAGAAACAGCAGCACCTTCCACTATTGTTGTTGATCTCTCTGACATCTTCACTTCCACATCAACATCTACAACTTCTACAACATCTTCCACAGACCAGATCAGTACGAAAAAGCTCCGCCTCTCTTTGCGAAAAGACCGACTTCTTTTCCACATAGCACAAAATGGAGAAACCCGCACAGAAACCGTTGTGCGCGGAGTGGTGCCAGAGACAAAAACTGAGTTTGTGGAAAAGTATTAGATTGTGAGGTGGAGCTATTGGGTGTTGGCTGTTCTGTAAACGTTAGATATACCACTCAGCGCTCGATTGGGTTGTCGAAAACATGAAGAAGGCTGCCAAAAAGAAGACAAAGACATACTTTACGCCTTTATTCAAGGTCAACGGCTACAAATCGGAGGATGTTCACCAACAATCTCAACTCTCGGTCGACACCCACACATTTGTTCAAAATGAACCAAACTCCATTTTAACTAAGGATCCCATGAATTCCAAGTCAACTATTGATGATCCTTTTATTATTGTTCAACCATTTCTGAATAATAATGACACTACTTCATATGTAAATAATAACTATCATAACCATAATCATAATCATAATCATAACTCCACCAATAATTCTAATAATAGCAATAATTCTAATAATAGCAATAGTTCCTCTAATAACAAATTAAATATTGAAATTACCACTGTACAATCCTTTATCAATAAGGAAAATCCTTCGTACGATGAGAATTCAATCACTTCAACTCCTATGGCTCAATCTCATTCAAGCGGGTTCAGTAACATTTTCAAAAAATCAATTAAAAAATCGCATGATCTAACGCATGAAACTATTAATTATTATAACAATTTTGACTTGTCACATTCTGGTAATGCTAAAAAGACAAATAGTTTCAAAAAATTTTACAATAAAACCAAAGGCAAAAGAAAATCATCGACTGAACTTGATAATCTTTCCAACAATAGTACAGATCAAGATAATTTTATCAACTATACACCTGAAAATCATTCAGCTTCCAGTAGGTCTATATTACCAGCATCTCCATCAACGGAATTTAGAACTTCATTAAGAAATAGATCTGTTTCATCTGTCTCATCCATCAGACCGCAACCGTCCCTATATTTCGGTCCATCATCATCATCATCATATTGTTTGCATGATGATTCCTACTTCAATAATACACCAAGTTCAATTTCAACTCCGATTGGCACTCCATTTGTCACGCAGAATGAAACATTTGAAGATGTATTGTGTACACCAAATCCAAATGATGATTTGGAAGTTTGTTCAATCAATACGTCAAGCACAAAACGTTTCAAAACCTTAAGAAGATCGAATTCTATTATGTCACTAAATTCAAATGCCAGTATTCAATTAACAACGCCAAACTCAACAACTTCTCAGTTTAATTTAAATAATACTAGTAATTTTACCATGATACCCGTATCTCCGTTAATCTCATCATCTTCAAATATATCAACTGCCAATAACTTTAATAACAACAACATCATCAACAATAATAATATTAGTAATAATCAATCAAGGATTTCGACTACAACAAATAATTCAAGCTCAAGAAATAGGATGAAAAGTGTTTCATCAAATATATCATCGAATCAAATTTATTCTCAACATTCAACATCATCATCATCGAATACTAACTTACCGTTATCGCTGAACGCATCGCCATCGGTTAAGCTAAAAGCAGTTACTCCGACATTACAATTACAAAATCCTAGATCAAGATCAAGTTCTGGACATTTATCTGCTTTAAGGTCTTCAACTCCACTGGGGTGTCAGTCAAGTAGTAAAATTGGTTTAGATACTGTACTTACCATGATGGAAAAGCAACATCAGCAACAAAGACATGTTAGTTCACAGCCACACACACCCCAATACATTTCACAGCCATCATTATTACATATTCAACAATCGCCACCATTATTAAAACAACCAATCACACCTATATATTCCACACCGATAACAGAGAATAGACTGCATCAAATTATCATAGAACAAGAAACGCAAATTTTAAATCAAAAATTGCACCATAATGATCCTCAAATATTAGAGAATCTATTGAACGAATTTGTAGATTTACCATCAGATGCAGATTTAGGGGTTGGTTTAAATATGGAAGATATTGAAATTAATGGTATTGAGAAAAGTGTGGACTTACAACTCGACGGAGATTTAGAGCAAACTGAATTACTTCCCAAGGAACTGGATGATTTAATAAACATAATTCGTTTGGAAGATCTTAGTAAACAATTTGGACATTAGATAATAGAGCGTCTATAAATTTTATATGTAAATAGATAGGAAAAGCTGGTCTTTTTTAAAAAACAATCTAGAAATTTCAAAATTTCAAAATTTCAATACTTTTTGTTGTTTTAGTATGCGAGGTTTTATAGCGACAAATATATACGAATAGCTCATTGTACAGTATAGGTTCTCCTTAGTAAAGGAAACATTATAAATAACTATAGAGTAGTGATCGAAAGCTGACAGTTAGTTAGACAACTTTCAAGAGTGAGAGTGAGTGTGGAATTCTCCAGATTCAAGCGAATCTTCATTTGTTTTTTTATTTTCGAATTATTTCAATTTCTTGATTTTTTTTTCAAAAATTTTTCAATCATGAATAAGAATTCGATTTCTCTGTTTAATTGATTATTGTGTACATGCTGGGTAAAGCAAGGAAATTTAATTTGCTGAAAACCACATCACGTCTATTTAAACACAGAATGACCACAACAACATCAGAAACTCCAACAGTTAACTCAGAAATTGAATCTTCAAACATTGATCTAGAAAAATACGATCTTTTGACTGAAGGTTCAACAACTATTTTATTTCCAAAGAATAATGTCTTTTATAACCCTGTTCAACAATACAATCGTGATTTATCATCTCTTGCAATTAGAGCGTATACAGAAATGTTATGGGAAGAAGGCTCAAAGAAAAGAAATAAACAACCTGTTGGAAGTTCAAAAATTCCACATAAAGAAGAAAAAATCAACCAAAAGAAACAACAAGAACAAAAAGGAGAAGAAGAAACATCTCAAGAGCCAGCCGAAGAAATATCGGAAGATGATTCCCCTAAACCATTTGCTAGATTATTAGAAGCATTATCAGCGTCCGGATTGAGAGCTATTAGATATTCCAAGGAAGTACCACTATTACAAACAATTGTCGCAAATGATTTATCATCACATGCAGTTAAATCGATTACATTGAATTGTGATTACAATAAAACTAAAATAGTTAAACCACAAGAAGCAAATGCAATCACTCATATGTCAACAAATCCATCCATGTATCATGTAATTGATTTAGATCCATATGGTACAGTTTCACCATTTGTTGATAGTGCTATAAATTCTGCTAAAAATGGTGCATTACTGCTAATTACATGTACAGATCTAGGAGTTTTAGCAGGTAATGGATATCCCGAAAAATGTTTTTCGTTATATGGGGGTGTTAATGTTTGGGGTGATGCAACTCATGAAAGTGCCTTAAGATTAGTTCATGGTATGATTGCAAGAACAGCAGCAAAATATGGTGTTTCAATTGAACCAGTTTTATCATTAAGTATTGATTTTTATGTTAGAGTTTTCATTAGAGTTTGGAATAAACCAATCAATGTGAAAAAATTAATGTCAACAAATGAAGTTATTTCAAAGTGTAGTGGTTGTTATTCATCTATCACTCAAAATATGGGTAAGATTAGTGAACCTGATGTAAAAGGTAGAAGAAAATATGGATTGGCTAAAATCCAACCTGGAATTAGTGAAAACTGTCAATTCTGTGGATTTACAAATCATTTATGTGGTCCAATGTGGGGTGGACATTTACATAATAGAAATTTTATCGATAGAATTTTGAAATTGGTTGATGAAGAAGAAAACAAGACCAGCCCACCAACAGTTTATGGAACGTTGAAAAGAGTTAGAGGTATGTTAACAATGGCTAAAAACGAATTAGGTGATTCGGGAAGTTCAGAATCTGAAGTTTTCAATTCACAATTTTATTTTGCCACAACTACAATTTCAAGAGTTTTGAAAATCCCAGCACCATCATTAGAGGACTTTTGTGCAGCATTGGGTAATTTAGGATATGATGCATCTTTAACGCATGCAACAGCAAATTCAATTAAAACAAATGCACCATGGAATGTAATTTGGTTTGTTGGACATCAATTTGCAAAGAGGGAAAAGGTTGATGTTGAAAGATTAAGTAAATCAACTGCAGGCTATAAAATATTAACAAACCAAAGTATTGCAAATTCAGTGAATTTACGTGATGTTATGAAGGATAAATTAATTGATGAAACGGAGAAGAGTGATGATGAAGTCATCGAATGGTTATTCACGCCAAATGAAGTTAGTAAAAAGATACAGAGACTTCGTCGTATTAAAATCACCAGATATCAAGAAAACCCAACTAAAAATTGGGGTCCTAAGGCAAGACCTAAATAGGTTGCTTAGGTATTGTGTAAAAGTTATAATAAAACCTATAGATTAATGTAAAGAACATGTATTTTTTTTTGTTTACTTATTATTATTTGTACTGTAAATGCGATCTTTTTTGGACCTCACATCATATATTATATATGTTTATACAACAACAATGATTTAATCACCTCTTAATTATCCTCTGACAAAAATGTAAATGAAACCTCATATGAATAATAACATCAGCGCTCTCTCCGGTATGGAGGCCTGGCGCGTGTCCATCACAAGAAAAATCCGGTAAATTCTCGTTCCCAATCCGGTAGTTTTTGGTACTCAAGGTCAGTGTGTAGATAGATTCAGGTTGTACATACAGCAATGACAAGTTTAGAAACTCCTGAAATACCAGCTGGTTCGTCAAGAACTACCTTTGTTAGGAAAGAAATCAATATAATTGAAGAAATTGTGAATATTTTATCAAAACCTACCAAATACGATATTCTAGAGAATGGTATGTTTATAGTTTTCAATAGTTCATCATCAATGTTAGAAAATATTATAAATGGACCCAAATTGAACAATGCCAACAGCAGCGAAATATCCACAAAGATGATTGACTTTCAAAATCTAGTTTCATTGGGTCAACTACTTGCAGACAAGAGAAATATTGTTAAAACAAATGGTATGATTAATTCATCATTTGATCAATCAGTCAAAACAATCAGGATAATCCAAGAAACTTTAAGTTCTCATGTTTATATAAACCATGTGATCTCGCCTGCATCAATAGCTGCAGTGTCTGCGGCAACTGCAGCTGCTGCATCATCGTCGACGTCGTCATCTTCAAAAACGAGTTCCAACGAACAACTTCATAGCTGGTGGAATATCATAAACACTACAAGCAAACCAATGAAAACTCTAGATCCTAAAAATCCTAAGGAAGCGTCAAATATCATCATTTCAAGCACAAATCCATTAGAAAGCCATGATTATTTTCCTGATTTAAGATTAGTTTTGAAAAACGTACTGGTTTTATTTATAAGTTTTTTCAAAAGATATGAAGAACTGCTAGTCGATGTAACCGATAAAGATAAAATATCAATTTTAATTAAATCCTTAAGAGATTTACTGATATTGCTAAATATCAGTATATTGAACAAACTAGTTGAAATTTTCAAAATGCTCAATCCCAACTTAAAATTAACTACACAGAATGATATTTATTATTTATAGTTCCGTACTTAATTAATTAACGACTTTGCCCGTATAACCAATTTGCACAAATCCCCCAAATTTTATGTGCAAATTTTCGGCCTAAGAATTTTCCAATCAATGGAATTAAAACAACGCAAACAATCAAATCGATTTGTGAAAGTACATTATCCCATTCTTCATCAATTTTTTGAGATCTGGACACATCTGTAGAATATGTGTATGCTGAATCGTCCGAATCATCATCATAATCATCAAAATCATTAAGATTGTCATCTCCTTCTGTATCTCCCTCTTTGCCTGTGTCTTGGTTTTTCACTTGTAACATTTTTTCAACTAATTTCATACCTTGTTTTCTTTGTAACTCCGATATTTGATTGTTTTTATGATTGTTTAGTTTACGTTGTAATTCACGATCTTCCCATATTTCATCAATCTCATCGTCTTCTCTTTCTTGAAAATCTGCAATTGTTTTTAACTTATTAAGTTTTTCAATTATTTCTAGATCTATTTCCTTATCTAGTTGACTCATCCTGATATTGAAATTGGTATGTAAAGTGTTTATGACCGGGATAAACTTCTTTAGAAAAATCAATTAACGTTTACATACATACTGTACAAAAATTGGAGAGCGAAACGGGAAGTTTTCATGGGTACTTTTCGAAGGCCCCCAGCCAAATTGCATGGGAACATTTATCATACAGAAAGAAACCCGAGACGTAAAAGCGACAAACTACATATACTACAAAAACATAACTTGTTAATTGAATACTATGGTTACAAAAACTAAAAAAAAACGTAAACATGAAACAAACTGATTGATTAATTATTTGATTAATTCATCCTCTTTAAATTTCCTTAATCTGTTCAGCATCTTGGTTCTTTCCTTTTCTAAATCTTTCTTTGATTTAAAATCCCCAGTGTCTTTAAATCTAAGTGCATCATCAAATTGATCATCATCTAAATCATCATCAAAGTCATCCGCATAATTATTACTTACTGAACAACTTGAATTTTTTATTGACATTTTAAGCATACTCTTAATATCCCTCGAAGTAAGAATCCAATTGTGTAGTTGACTTCCAAAAATGAATTTCAAAATTTGAAATCTAATATATGAAAAACAAGAAGTGATTTTCAAATTCTTATTCTTAGTAATTGAAATAGACTCAAATTCATCATCAGCATCAGCATCGACATTATCTTGTTTGTTCAATATGTTTAAAACATACTTATATATATTTTTCGTATCTTTAAAGGCACCCTTTTCCTTCTTACCGGATTTTTTAGTTCCTTCATTTGAAAGTTCTTCAATGTCTTGTGTTATGATATCGAATTCTTCATAAATAAAAGACATATCATCCGCATCTTCATCTTCATCCACTTCAATTGAACTTATAATTTCAAAACATAACCCTGCTAGTATAGATACGGAAATTTTGGAATTTTTCAACTGTTTGTTATTAACTAAAATTTTGATGAGTTGCAACACTTCATCTTCAATAAATTCTTTAACCTCAAGAATTCTATTACTTTCCCAAGCTAATGATAAACATAAACCAATTGAATAAATGCAATCAGCGACAATATCATCGGGTAAATTTTCAATTTGTAAATAATTTAGAAAAATCTTTGCATTTTGTAAAACCTTATAATTTTCAGATTTGAAAAATATAAACAATAATAAGCTCATAAATGACCAAATCGAATAATCAATAATATGTTGATCATTGTGATCATCAATCACACCATTATCATTTTCCCTTATTTTATCAATATTTTTCAATAATTTTGGAAATAGTTCATTAATTACATCACTTGCAACATCATCAACTCCAATACATGAATAACTAACAATACATTTGAGCCATAAATCCCATTCAAATGAACCTACTTTTAAAACATCTATATTTAATAGATCCATGAAATCAATTTCATTAAATCCATATTCAGTATTAAAATTCTCGTTATTTGAAATAATCATTCTGTACAAATGGGACATGATGATTTCCTTTTCTAAACTACCGATATTTTTACGAATTGAACTTCTTAAAGATATAGTTTTCAAAGATTTAACTAAATCTGAAATCGTATAAATTTTGAATTTGAAATCTGAATTCGAATTTTGATAAGTGATATCATTAGTATCTGATGATGATTCATCCTTTGGATTGATGATGATTGAAAGTACAGAATTCTGTCTCGATTCTAATCTGGATAATGGATTTTTAACACTACCGGATCGACTATCAGACCTACTATTCGATCTTAAACTTCCAGTTCGACTTTCCACATTGTCATCAGCAGAACCGGCGGAATTGGGAGTGGCGTGGTCGTTTGATGTTGTTGATAATGATAAATTTTCGAGTCTATTTGAGAGCATTGTTTGGAAATCTGCATTTTCGATTATTTTAAAAGTTGAAGTTTTGTCAGGTTTTATATCTGAGGTTGGTTTTGGTTTGAAAATGGACCGTTGCATGGTGTGTAGAGTGTGGTTTGAGATACAAAAAAAGAACGAAAGAGGTATGAAGAATAGAAGAAAATAATAAAGAAATTTGATTTTTTTCATTTTAAAAATCTTAAAGTTTTCTCGGCTTGGATTATGATACTTTAATAGTTACCATTTACCATTTACTATTTACTATTTACTATTTACTATTTACCATTTACTATTTACTATTTACTGTTTACTGATTATTATATACTACTTAGATATATTATTTAGATATATTATGCAATGTAGAAATGATTGTAGATAGTATCAAAACCCATCAATCACCCACTACACTCCTTTTCGTTCAATTTGTTCAACAATTCTTCAATATATCTACAAGCTAGTTCTACAGTGGTTGCTTTTGAAGGTACGGTGATTTCTCTCTTCATGTGATCAGGAATCATTTGATCTAAATCTTGAATGGCTATGTTCATTCGGTTACGTCTACCTTGTTCTGCCAATTTATGGGATGTTTTCTTATCACTTGTAGATGTAGTTGTGGTGGGGACGAATGTAGATATTGACGGTTTGGATGATATGAATGTTTGTTTCGGTTGATGTGACAGAATGTTTGTGCCTATCCGTCGTATATCCAAGTGTTTTGAAGATATTGAAGACGAAGATGGTTGCTGGGGTTTAGACAGGATGTTATCAGACAACAGGGGTTGATTGATCATTTTGAATTCGATACTTGGAGACTCTAATGTCGAACAACTGGATGGTAATATGACTGGGGAAGACTGTGCAGATTTATGATGATTTGGATTAATTAAAACAGAATCTTTCTTTGATGTACTTTTGGGTATTTTAAAATTTGAAAATGACGATGCTGATAAAGATATCGAATGATCGGATTGAGTTGGTGGAGGCGGTAGAGGGAGTGTCAACTCACCGTCGAAATCGTCCAAAAAACTAAACTCTATTGGTGATGGTTGTTGTGACTGTTGTTGTTGCCTAGAATTATGGTGTTGCTGCTGTTGTTGTTGTTGTTGTTGTTGTTGTTGTTGTTTGAAAATAAAGGATTGAAATGGTAAATTGGGAGAATGAGAGTCTTTAATTGAATTTGTTCTTGATGCTGAAACCATGGTACTTCTAGCTGTTTTATCAGAAGGCTGTAATAAAGGAGTAGTTACGGGTGTTTTTGACCTTTTAAACGATCGATTATCGTCGGATGAATTATCTTCGTCTGCATTATCATTACCATCATTAGCTTGATTATAACTATTCTCACCACCAGCATCATCGTCATCTTCATTTTCATCATTGGCCATATCATTTGGTAGATTTGAAGATGAATCTTTCCGTTTCTGTCTTAAAGTAGATGCAGTGTTGTATTCCAAAACAGGAGATGACAAGGGAGAGAATTTGGAAGATTGTTTGACAGCAGATACATTTCGCATCATAGGTGATAACAAGGGGGTGAATTCGACGTTCGTGTTGGGGTTGACCTGGTAGTTGGATACAGGTTGTGAGTTGAAGTAGACGGCATCGAAGAAGGAAGGATCTGGATCGGCGCCGATGATGGTGTCTAGGGCGGGGTCGTAAACAAAAGGTTTGTCCATGGCAGGAGGGCTTGTGGGGTGCTTGGTTGGATGTTGGATGTTGGATGTTGGATGTTGGTTGTTAGTGTTTATTTGGAGAGGAGAGCATGCTTCAGTTGGATAGACCACCTGGAAATGTCCAGCAAAATTATGCGACTCAGCACAATAAAAAACGGAAAACGGAAAAGGAAAAAGCAATAACTGGGGTCTGAGAAGTCAGAAGACCGAGATCTGGCGCTGTGTTTTCCTGCGTTGTTTGTTGGTGTGTTTGGACGTTGCAAATTTGCCAACGAGGCCCACGTGGCGGCGGCGGCGATGGCGTCGATGGACGGCTCTTTTACACAGTACACAGTCCAATACACACGGGCCTGCACTAAGTCATGCGGTACGACGTGTCAGTAAACCCCAAGGTGTCTCTCAACGTCTCTTTGAGTTGCTTTCTGGTGGTGATTTCTGCGTTTGGAATGTCGTATGCATTGAGATACATTCTGAGCTCGACCGCTCTCAGCAAGTTGATCGCATGAACAGATTCTATCATTGGCAACTTGGTTCCCTGTGGAACTACATCACGTTTCAAAACCGGTACTTCCACCTGTTTTATATTTAACGAACGTCTTCGTATGTTTTCGTTCGTAACTGCAAAAAATGAACTTTTTCGTACGTCTTCAATATCAACCTTCATATCATTCATTTTCGTATTCATTTCATTCATTTTAACCAGTATTTCATCTAATTTCTTCAAAATCTTTTCTTCTGTACCATCGTCTCTTCTTTTTTCCACTACCTTTTTTAGCGTATTTTCTCTACTTTTGTTGCTGATCGTCACAGTTTCAACATCTGACATTTCTTCTTGAAAGGCAGTGGCATTGCTCCTTTTTTTGTTTCTAGATGGAGGTATCACAATATCAATCTCAGAAACGTCATCACCTATTTCTATCACGTCATTCATATATTCTTTTGGTTCAGACATATATGATATATATTGATATTACTTACATAGTAAAATCATTTGTGGAAATTAAAAATGAGAAGAGCAGAAAATATGCGTAGTACATAAAAAATCGCCATAGTTATCAAAATCTTTCTGAATTTATAATATGTTTTACTTAAACAATGGTGAACATATATGCTTGATTTTCACAAACCTCTTGGTTATTGACATTTGAAATTAGACAAAAACTACCAACTTCCTGGTATAACGTAAAATATATAGCACTTTTCTCTTACTAGCTATTCTTAATCATTTCGTTGCTCAGTGCATTCCCTCCGCAGGCGAATTTTTACATGGAATCTTGGAGGAAAACAGTAATTCTCGTGAATCATATCCTAAAAAAATAATCACAAAATAGCAAAATAAAATTAAATTAAACAAATTATACAAAACAGCAAATTAAAAAATCATTAGATAGCCATAAATACATAGAAACCATAAATAAAAATCATGACAGTTGATGCCCAAACTCTGTAAAACCCAAAGTATCTCTTAATAATTCCTTAAGACTTTTTCTAATGATAACATCGTCATGTGGTACGTCACAAGCGTCCAAGTATATGTTGAGTTGAGGAATAGTGAGTTGATTAATCTCCTCAACCGACTTCATGGACCTCAAAACAGTCCCCTCTGGAATTGTTTCGGGTTTTATCCAAGGAATATCCAATTGGATACCACCGAACCTTCTTCTGTTTTCATTTTGAATTATAGTATTAGAAAATGAATTTTTTTGGACTTTCTCGTTTAAAATAGCAATACTACCTTTCACCTCTGAAATATCATTCTTCATACTTGAAATATCATTCTTCATCTCTGGAATGCCTGCAACATTAATCTGCATTAAAGCGACAGCAGCGCGAATACTTCCCAACTCATTTGATATTATTTGGAGTAAATCATCTCGTGAATCTGGACTCTTATTATTTGCAGTAATTTCTGTAGCAACATCATCTTCAAGTTTTGCCCATTTGGTTTTCTCAGTTCTTACAACAGACTTGAAAGCAAGCATGTTACTTCTTTTCTTGCTTGGTGAAATAAAAGGGGGAGTAGGAATATTTTCAAAAAGTTTATCAGAGATTTCTAATTCTTCATTTAAATATACTTCAAGTTGAGACATTTTGATTTGGTTGTGATTTGATTGTGATACAGGAAGAAAGAAAATAAAACTAAATAGAATAAAGAACAATGAAACAGAA
>JAJLVO010000051.1:0-69485 GCA_030564565.1 Pichia sp. NRRL Y-12830
TAAATTTTCCATCTTTGATTTTTAAAGCAGGTCTAGATGCATCATATTTATGACGTTTATATTCTGGATCAACTTCTTCTTCTTCAGCCAACAGAAAATCTTGAATTCTTTTAAACGCAATTAATGCATCACCACATGAACTAAGAGCCATTGGGAATAATGTTATATGTAATGTTAATATATTAAATAATGAAAGGGAAGAAAACAAATTTGCTGCATTTTTTAATCCACCATATTGTCCATACATGCACAAAAATCCAATCATTGACGAAACCAATGGTAATGAAGTTGCACATGCACTAATGATATTTCTTGCAAATTGAATTTTAAGCATTATATTCATTTCTTTTGATCTAACATCTTTAATTAAATTTAAAAATGGTATTTCCCATGCATAATATTTCAACATTTTCATATTATTTAAAACTTCTTTAACATATCTAACTCTAGAATCGGTTTGAATATTTGTCTTTCTTCTCCACGCCATTAATTTTTTAGTAAACATAAAGAAACTGAAGCTTGCTAATAAAAAGTACCCAATACCGGCTAGTGATGCACCACCCAAATGAACAACCAATAAAACAATTGTAATGGTCAAACCGATTGGCAAGCATAATGCAAAAGGTAAGAAATTCGAACATAAATCAATTTTGAAAACATCATTACCAGCAAGTGCTGTGATATGTGATGATGGATATTGTATTCTTGATTTTTTACTCAACTTTAATGATTTATCATGAATTAATTTTGTTAGTAACCCCTTACAATGAGCACCAGCAATACCAGCTTTATTAAGGCCATGTACAGAAACCACACCAATAAAGAAAATAAGACACGCCATACCAACAGCATAACCGTATCCTTTCTTACTAGTTGTTTGTCCAGTATATTTTTCATGAATATATAAAATCAATGCACGAATCAAAAGAGTATTTAAGCCAGAAGCAATATCAGATAATGCCTTCAACAATGTGCCTAGTACGAAATTCCAACCAAGGGTACTAATAACTGCAGCTGGAATAATATATTTTGGATACTTAAAATTAATATCACTTTTCAGTTGTTGTCTATTTTCCATATTATCTTTTAAACCTTTATTTTTTAAATATTTCAGCTCATATGTATTCATTTTTTGGCATAGTACATCATCAAATATTTCACAAGTTTTTCCAACATCAAAATCAGAGCCTTTTGAAATTTTGTACAAATCTGCTGCAACAATTGTTCTTTTATATCCAACTAATAACAATGGATTTAACCATAACATAAGAGTTTCTGATAACATGTTATTTTTGGAAAATGAAAACTCAATCCGTTCATTGTCTTCTGGAATTGGTGGTACCGTTTTATTCCATAAAAATGGGGTTAGCAATCTCGTTTGTGGTTTAATTCTTGGATCATTTGCAGTTCTTTTTTCTATATCTTCGTTAGAATATTTGTAATTTTCAGTTTGCTTGAAAGAAAACAATTCTTTTTCAAATCGAATCTGCATCTCAAATAAAAGTTAGGTTAATTTTGTTATCCAGCTTTCAATTGAAAAAAATCTTTAAAGATTGACAGTAATTAATAAAAATTCAAAAAGTTGAACAACAAGAAGATAAAAGGTAGTTTGAGGACATTAGTAATGTTTGGTTTTGAATTAAGTTCGACAGCTTGCATGAGTCAAACTGTGGTGGATGCATTTCTTATTTCCCATTTCTGATTTCTCATTTCTCATTTCCCATTTCTCATTTTTCATTTTTCGTTTTTCGGCTTGTTTTTTTGTTTGTCGGGGTCCATGCTACATTAAGAACTTTTAAAGATTAAAGATTATAAAAAATGCGAGTCAACAATCAAAGTATGCGGTCTAGTGATTAATTGATTTTATAACCATTTTATGAAATTTTATTATTTCATTAGATTCTACTACACTTTACACATTATATAATTCTCTAAAAATCTCTTTCTTCAATACCCGACTTATCACACATACTTCTAAATATTCCATTTTGTAACCATAATGCTTTCGGTGCGTCAAATTCTGCACACTCACCCTTATCCATTACCAAAATACGATCGTAATTAATAATCGTTCTCAATCTGTGTGCAATACATAGAATAGTACAATCCCTGAACCCTTTAGCGATGGTACTTTGTATTCTTGCGTCTGTTTCATAATCAACACTTGATGTAGCTTCATCTAGGATCAAGATTTTAGTTTTACGAATTAGAGCACGACATAATGCAATAACTTGTCTTTCACCCAACGAAAAGTTGACCCCATCATCTTCAACAAATGTATCCAACTTGAATTTCTCATTATTTTCTAAACCACAAGATAAATTGATTGCATTTTGTAATATATTGTCATCTAATTCATTAAATGGATCCAAATTACTTCTAATTGTACCTCTGAATAGAACCGGGTCTTGAGGAATGATTGCTAAATGTGAACGTAGTTCAAACAATCCAATCTTTTGAATATCAACATCATCAACAAGCATTTCACCACTATCACATTCACTTAGTCTGTATAACGCTGTCATTATAGTTGATTTACCGGCACCCGTTCTACCACATATACCAATCTTCTCACCAGGCTTGATATCTAGTGTCATGTCTTTCAAAACATACGGTAATTCAGGTCTATATCTTAAAAAGACATTTTTAAACTTAATTGCACCATTAGTTGGCCAATTATTAGGTATCTTTGAATCTTCGTCATTATTAATATACGCAGCTTCTTGTGGTATTTCTGTTACATACTCGCAAACTCTTTCAACTGATGATAAATACTGTTCAGCTTGACCCAGAGACTTTGAAAATGTGATTAATTGCATACTTAATTGAACAACATAAGAAATCAATAAACCCGAACTTGCAGCTGAAATTGGATATGCTCTCGATACGCACAGCATGGTAATTATAATTGTAACTGACGCAGAAACTCCATGTAATGACATCGCAAACCAACGTTGAACGGAAATTGTAAATAAATAAGCTTCATTCATCGTATTGATTAAATTTGTGTTCTTATTAATAAATCTTTTTGTTGATGAATATAACTTTATTGTTTCCATACCCTGCAAAACTTCATCAAAGGTTGAAAAAACAAGTGATCTTTTTATACCTTCTAATCTTTTGACTTCTCTTGAGGTTGACTGATAAAAATTGAAACAGCAGGTAACATAAAGAGCTAAGATTGGAACTGCTATTGCAAACCATGGCAAAAATATACAACACATAATAACAATACCACACATATTGCCAAATCCAAAACAACATAATCTTGCTTGTTCTGCAATTTCATTATCTAAAACATCAGTATCTTTTGTAAACCTGTTGATGATTCTACCCATTGGAGTGGTATCAAAAAAAGCCATTGGAGCATGCATTATGTTATTAATTGCTTTGATGTTCAATAAAGTTGATGATCTATTAGTCATATAAATAATTGTACAAAATTGCCAAATTGCACAAATAACAAACATAATTGTAACCAAAACATAAATACCAATGTAAAATCCATCACTTCTAGATTCGAATCTTCTAGTTGACCAAAAAGATAACCAAACATTTGTGAATAGCATACAAAATGCAGTACATGCAATTGCCAAAAATAAATTTGGTAGAATAAATTTCAATCCTAATGGTCCAGCGCCTGTTCTTAGATAGGTGACCAGTGTTTCTAATGGAATCCCATTAGTTTTTGAAGATTCAGCATGAATTAATTTACCCTTATCAGCATCAATAATAGTGGTTTGTTTTTTTATTAACCTTAGTTCTTTTTCTTTCACATCATAATCTTGATCATCTTCATCAACTTCGCCATCCTCTTTGTTTTCATCACCTTCCATTTGAAAATCCATTAACGTTCTGAACCCATCATTTCTGGCAATCAATTCACCATGTGTGCCAATATCAATGGTCCCATCACCGTTCATGTATATGATTCTATCAGCATTGCCAATAAGTGATAATTGATGCGTGGCCAAGATCCTGGTCTTATCAGCAAGCAGACCTAAAATACACTCCTTCATGATATGCTTACCAACCTTAGCGTCAACGGCACTCAACACATCGTCGAACATCACAACATTGTATTCCTTCATTACAAACGACCGGTAAACCGCCCTTGCAAGATTGATACGTGCCTTTTGACCACCCGATAAGTTAACACCACGTTCACCGATTTCAGTCATGTCACCGGCAGGTAGAATATCAAAATCACTGGGTAAAGCACATGATTCAATAACCTTTGTGTATATTTCCTTGTTGTAATCCAAACCAAAGGTGATGTTTTCTCTGACTGTTGTGTTTTGAATCCATGGTGTGGCACATAATACTAAATCACCAGAGATATCAATAGTACCTTTAATTCTAGTCATATTACCATTGATGGCAGCCAATAAAGATGATTTACCTGAACCAATTGAACCTGTAATAACAATAAATTCACCATGTCTGATAATCAAATTAATGTTATGTAAGTCATAAACTGGTGCTAATTTTTCTATCTTTGTAGAAATTGAAGAACTTGAAGAATTGATACTTGATTCATTATTATTTACATTATCGACTGTCCAATCAAATGAACCACTATTAATACTAATTGCCTTTTCATTTTTGTTAAATTCATGTTTATTGTAATCAGCATCAATCATTGCTTCTTCAGCTAACAAAAACTCCTGCACTCTTGTAAATGCGATCCAAGCATCACTTGCAGATGTTAAAGCAGTTGGTAACATTGCAACATGTGAAGTCAAGATATTAAACAAAGTAACCGAAGCAAAAAGATTTGAGGCATTTTCTAAACCACCCAATTGACCATACATAGCTAAAAATCCGATTAATGAAGATACGGATGGTAATGTAACTGCGATACCGGTAATCATATTTCTAAAAATTTGAACTTTTAACATAATTTTCATTTCATTTGCTCTTAGTTTTGAAATTAGCTTTTTAAATGGTATTTCCCAAGCATAATATTTAATCATTTTGATATTGTTCAAAACTTCTTTTGTATGTTTTACTCTTGAATCTGTTTGAATATTGACTTGTTTTCTCCATCTCATCAAGAATTTAGTAAAATATACAATGCATGTTGTTATTAATAGAAACCAAGCAACACCGGATAATGAAGCACCACCCAAGTTAACAGCCAATAAAGCAATTGTAATACCTAAACCAATTGGCATGCAAACAATAAATGAAAAAAAATTTGTTGCTAAATCAATTTTTGATAAATCATTCCCCAAATAAGCTGTAATTTTTGAAGGTGGGAATTTTGATTTTGAATCCCTTGATAATTTGAAAGATTTGTCTAGTAAAACTTTTGTTAAAACACCTTTAATTTCAGCACCACAAAAACTGGCATCGTTAAAATTTCTTGCGTATAAAATACCAAAAAAAAAGACTATTAGTGCAACACCCACACCCAAACCATAACCTTCATTACCAACATTTTCACCGTTTGCTTTTCGCTGAACATAATTAATTAATGCCTTTATTTGTAATGTATTAAGAGCACTTGCTACATCAGCAGTTGCTTTACAAATCAAAGGAAGTGAATAGTCAAAAAAATAAGTTTGATATAAGGCTAATAAAACCAAATAACTGGGATACTTGAAATTTGAATAAGTATTTCTTAGGTTTAATCTGTTTTTCGGGGTATCATCAATATTGTTCTTTTTCATGAAATTTAGTTCTGTTTTTTCTTTTAATCGACTGAAGTTATTTAAAAACATAATCGTTCTTATTTCAACATCATATCTTGAACCACTTGAAATTTTGTATAAGTCCTCAGAAACAATCGTTCTTCTATAACCCACCTCTAATAATGGTGTACACCAAGTGAAAAAAATTTCACTAAATATATTTGTACTTCTAAACGGGAATTCGATTCTTTCATCATCAGTTGGAATGGGTGGAATTCTTTTATCCCAAAGAAATGGAGTCATTAGTCTTTTTTGAGGAATAATTAAAGGATCATTTGCAGTTCTTTTTTCAATATCATCATCGGAATACTTGTACCTAGTTGACCGGTTTGTACTGAATAAAGTTTTCAAAGTCATTTTGAATTACAAGTACTTATTTTCGAATAATGGTTGAAATCAAATGGATGTCATAGAAATTTTGGTTGAAACATTTAGAAATTTACAAATAGGATAGTGAAATGAAAAATAGAAATTATATGAAAAGGAAAAAATTAAGTTCAAAAAAGGAATCTAAAACCAGCGGAGATTACCGTTGATTTCTCCAGCATTCCGTAATTGTTATTTGCCGCTCACTTTCGTTTTTCCGATTTCCCACAAAAGCGAAGCGGTTGCACCCAGAAGAGCGTAGAGAGCAAGTGTCTGGGTTTTACTGGGAGCCGCCGGTAGGTTTGGCGGGTTGGCGGGCGCACCTTTGGCTCTTTCCATGGGAGACTTTGTGGTTCTTTTTCTCTTGGGCCGACCAGGTTTAGTTCTGCGGACGGCACTGCGGATATTTCTGATGGGGGGTCTGTGTCGAAACCGGGGCCGGATTTGAGAGGTGGGTTTGTTGTCGATTGTGCTTGCCATGGTGTGATGGTTTAAAAAAAAAATCAGCATGTAGTGTTTTTGAAAGTGACCTGGCACCCTGTTGAACTTATATAATGTATACACTTAGTTTAATACAAGGTTGTAATGTGATCTGTCACTTAGTATGGAAAGGGTTGAGCCCCCGTGAGCGACGATCGGCTCATTCATTTTCTTTTGATTTTTTTTCTGCTGTCAACTGAGACAGAAACATGAATTTTACTCCAGATGTTAGAATTCCAGATGCGAGACTCATCCAACCAACGGTACTTACTATTTTATTTCAAATTCAAGCAAACAAACAAACTTTCAAGGTAGCAGTAATTTTTTGATTATGACTGATGCTCCTCTGTCTGGCTCTGCCACAAGTTCAGAACACCAGAGACATCAAAATCTTGATGATGGTACATCACATGGTTCCCTACTTTCTAATACTGCTATAAATCATTTTTCAGATAACAGCAACCACAGCCTCAGCAACAACAATGACAATAGCAACAATATAGATAATGATACAAATACAAAGTCTCCCGATAATAAGCATTCTACTAAACGTAGGAAGAAAGTAGTAACTGCGTGTATCTATTGTCGAAGATCTCATATGAATTGTGATGAATCGAGACCATGTAAAAGATGTATTAAAAGAAATATTGGACATTTATGTGTTGCCGATTCAAATGCATCCCCCAGTGGTCATAGTCCATTATCACCAATAATTGATAATAAAAAATCTGTTCCAACCAACACATTAAATAAACAACAACAAATTTCAGATATATTGTTAAACTCACCAACTTCTTATTCGACACAGGTTACAAACACAAATCAGCTGTCTTCTGCAACTGCTTTAAATCAACAACCATTTTTTTATTCTGAGCATGCAGGTTCCGAATTCAATTCCTTAACTGAATTTTTATCAATGATTGATGATAACGATATGATGGATTCAATTAATTTAACAAACGATCCGATGTTACAAAAATTAGAGGCAACAAACTATATTCCAGGAATACCCAGTACATCAAATATAAATTTAACAAATTTAAATATTAATGCAAACAATGAAATAGACTTAAATCATAATCAACAGCAACTGCAACACCAACTGCAACTGCAACAGCAACAGCAACAGCAACTGCAACAGCAACAGCAACAGCAACAACATCAACAACAACAACAACAGCAACAACAACAGCAACAGCAACTGCAACAGCAACACCATAATAACCATCATAGCCATAATAATCACCATAATAACCATCATAGCCATAATAATCACCATAACCATCACGACAATCATTTAGATTCTCAGAATAACCATCAGAGTATCTCTAAAATGGATCACCAACAGCTGACGTATTTACAACAACAATTAGATAACCAACAAAAGGCCCTGGAAGAACAGCAACGACAATTTGATGCAAATAATCCAACCACATCTTCATTACAGTTAACTACAACTCAATCAGAATCCAACCAATATAAAACTTCTAATCAACAATATCCAGCAGTATTTCAACAACCTAAATCACCAACAAATTTGAAAATCGTTCAATCAACCCCACATATTTCAGATGCAGCAAGAGATAAATTTTTTTTAACTGCGGCCGATCCAACAACTGAAATTTCACCTGAAGAAAGACTTAAGCAAGTTATTAATGCTAAATTAGAAGCCGGATTACTAAAACCTTATAATTATGCAAAGGGATATCAAAGATTACAAAATTATATGGATAAGTATATGGCTAATTCAAGTAGAGCTAGAATTTTGAAACCACTATCGACTTTTAGACCAGGATTCAGAGCAATTGCGAAAACCTTAAAAGATATTGATTTAATTTTAGTTGAAGAAAGTTTTGAAAGAATGTTGCTAGATTATGATAGAGTTTTCACATCAATGGCGATACCTGCATGTTTATGGAGAAGAACTGGAGAAATTTATAGAGGTAACAAGGAATTTGCGTCGCTGGTTGAGGTTTCAATTGAAGACTTAAAGAATGGTAAATTAACAATTTATGAATTAATGACTGAAGAAAGTAGTGTTAATTTCTGGGAAAAATATGGCTCAATTGCATTTGATAAAACTCAGAAGGCAGTGTTAACAAGTTGTAATTTACGTACGAAAGATGGTAGAAAGAAGAAAAACTGTTGTTTTAGTTTTACAATTAGAAGGGATAGATATAATATACCAAGTTGTATAGTTGGTAATTTTATTCCAATTAGATAGCAGTTCTATAAAATCATCATTTTATTAATGAACTTCATTTCATTGTTTCAATTAAATCGAACACTTGAACTTTTTGGTTTTCTTTGAAAAATCTATTAACCAATCCGTAAGTAACATCACTTACATTTAAAAATTTATAAATGTTTTCATCCTTTAAATCGTGTGTATTAATAATTGTTTCTAAACATTTAACAAATTGAACAGGTTTACTTGTAACATCAACAAAATTATCAACTACTCTTTGACTATTTTTCATAACTATCAGACCGTTTAAGTTACAAACGATAGGGACATATAAATTTTCACTTTTCAAAGTAATTAAACTTTTTAATTCGTCTTGAATATCTTGAAATATTGGATGATGTGCCGGTATTTTAGTTTTCAACCAAACTTTTCTAATTTTACTCTTCCATTGTTTTAATTTAATCAATTCATTTTGAATACTTTCAAGTTTTAGTAATTTTTCATTTAACTCAGATTTTGATCCACTAACGACTATCTGATCATATCCATTGACATTTGAAATATTAAACTTTATATCATTTTGGCAAATTTTTAAAATGCTTGAAAAATCTCTTGGTTTAAAAATTAACGCAACCATTGCCCAATCTTCTTTTGAATGATATTGTTTCATTGCTAAATTCATTAGTCTTCCACGTTCATAAGATATTCTCAATCCATCATCTAATGATATAACATCTTGAATAACTAATGCACTTAATTCACCTAATGAATGACCAAGAAAATAATTTATGTGATTTAAATTATAATTGAATTTATCTTGAAAAATCAAATAGTTCATATATGTAGATAATAAGACCAGCGGTTGAACAAATTCTGTATTTTCAAGTTGTAATGAAGAATTAGGAGGGAATGTTGGATTTGTAAAATATTCAGATATTGGCACTTCAGGAATTACACTTTGTGAATGTCTTAATAGTTCAATATATTTGGAATTTTGATTGTTAATTATTTCATTATGTATGGATTTAAATATATATGGTGACACATTACCTTGACCTGGACATACTGCAGTGATAATTTCAGAGGGAGAAGTATGTAATCCACGTTTTACTATTCTAGAAAACATGAGTTGTTGAAAAAGAATCAAAAACTGTCGTTATTTTTGAAGCTTCAACTTTAAACATAATTTTCAGTTGGTGCTCCTAATGCAGATAAAATAATTTTGTTTAATTTTTTTATTTTCTTTTGCTTTTAGATTTTTTATATCTACAAGTTTATAAAATCTATATATATATATATATATATATATATATGATGCAGATGTAATCTAATAATTAGAAATCACTGCATTATGTATTTAAAATGCACGTGCATCCATTTCTCTAACAGTTAACATCAACTGTTATTTGTTTGTAACTAACTTGATCCTCACCATCAACAGTTGATAAATGTGACCAAATAATAACACCGGAAAGTTGCTTCCCATAAACACAACCAAAGTCTAAACCATTAGAAAACTCTTTAGTTACAACTCCACGTTTTGCATCATGTCCATAATAAACTTTCATGCCTAAAGCAAGATCATCATCCTTTACTTTTTTCAATTTTAAATTATATTCTTTCAGCTGGATTTGATTCCAAATTTTTGTCCAAGCAACAGATTTTTGGCCATCAAATTTATCATGTCTATCATCAGTTGGTACTTCCCAATTTGGTGGTAATAAATTTCTTATTGTTGTAACATCATCAATATTTTGATTATTTATATCTTTATTCCACAATAGCCCAGCATGCACTATAACCCCATTAGCAGGATATTCGGCATGTCTTGATTGTTTTTCATTATAATAATGTGGTACGGGACCAATTGTTCTGATTGGAGAGCATGAACTTAGGAAATCAATATGTTGAGGTGTTAAATTTTTGGCTAGTTTCATCAATTCATCAAGATCATAAGATTCACGAATTGATAATGTTGAATTGGTAGCTGGATCATTTAAATCATTATAAAATAGTGGTGACTTTAAACCGTGGAATTGTGTATATCTTTTCAACATTGCAATTTCATGGTTACCTAAGATAGCATCGATTTTATTATCCATTACATAATCTAATAAAGCAATTGAATCTGGACCCTTATTCATGAAATCCCCTAACAATATGACATGATCATCTTTACCACCGTCATATTTTGCATAATTCAGAAATTTTTTTAGTTGTTTAAGACAACCATGAACATCACCTATCAGGATAATTCTTTTCTTCATTAATTTATTATTAAAATTTGGATCATTAGTTGACAATTTTTTCAAATGTTTTTGAACAAGAAAATTTTTTTTGCTATCAATATATGGAAGATTTGCAAAATCCGGAATAATTTTGATCGGGTCATCAGGATCAGGATTATTACCTTTTGCTCCATTTGATGAAATTGGGTGTAAATAAATGTTTATATCGGCAACCATTGGAATGTCCGGAATTTGGATACCCTCTGGTGCAAGAGATGGTAAGATTATGATCATTGAATAAATCAAGGCTATTATTGAAATGAATGAAATTGAATAGAATGAATATTTGGCAATTGCATTGTCCTTTATGAATGACGGTATTATGCTGACATCATTAACATCAACATAGTAAACATCATCGTCATTAGTATTAGTTAATGGGGTGTACTCAGACATGATTGAATATATCAATGAAAGAGTATTTAAGATAATGGAAAACATGATCAGTAAAGAAGATGAAATTGATGTTGTATGGCACGTTGGCATATTTACAAGCGGCGTTTTAAAATTATTTTTTTAATAAGATACCCAAATAGGAAAACAAGTTGGGATTTTTTTAGAGCTGTACTAATTGCCAAAAAACAAAAGGATCGCCCGGAAATCGCCAAAAAAACTTCCCAGGTTTCTGTCGTTTAAAACAGGAACAGGATCACTGCTGTTTTTTTTTCAAGAAGAATGATTCTTTGTCTGAAAGACCCCTTCGCTTCGGTAGTTTCTTAAAGGTAGAAACTTTTTTTTTTAAAATTTCAAATGTTTGTGTAATAATGAATCAGGAATAGTCAAGTGTTCATAATTTCAATCATTTTGCAAAAATAAATTTTGTATTTATACTAGCCTATCCTAATAAAGGAGAACACATAGATTGTACATTAAAAAAAGAAAAATAGTTTGACAACTTGTTGAGAAAAGTTGAAAAAAAAAAATAAAGTGCATCGAAGTCAGAAATCAGAAATAAGAAAGAAATAAAAACTGGACTAAGGAGGTTTAATCCTACATTACCCTTTCCAATACTACGACACTACCCATAAATAAATGATTAAAAACCTTGTATATACAGCATTAAAAGAAAGAAGTATGGAAACTATTTGTTTTCTTTTGATTCTTTATCAAAAACATCCAATAAGTCACCATTCAATATACTGTCTAAAGAATCGGTGATTTGTTTTGTTTCTTCATCTTCAGGCATTGCCTTAAGTACCTTTTCAGCTTCGTAACCACCAAGGAATATTTTCATTCTTGTTGTAAATTCTTTAAGACTTGAAATATCACAGTACCAAAAGGCACCAGAAGTAATCATACCCAAAGAAGTTGTAGCCAATAAGGTAGCATGGGTGACAGCAACCATCGCATCTTTATAAAAGCTGAATTTTGGAGGAACATGATTGTGTTGGTAGAAGTTTGGATTGTATCTTCTATTGATAACACCCTTATAAGCGATTTTGGATGCAATGTAAGTAGCTAAGGTGAAGGAGTAGAAGGTTGCCATTTGATAGAACCTACGTTCGTTGTATTGAAGCACGGCATCTGTCTTCTTGGATGGGTCGCCCCGACCGAAGATCTTTCCAAAGTCAAAGGACATGGTGTTGTAGTGTGACTATATAAGCAGGACGGTGTGTACAACAAAGAGTACACTGCTACTACGCACCGGCATCTTCGCCACCTTTCACAAACCCTTCACGCCCACCACCTCCACCGCGGTGTCTGCAAACTGCCCACGAGTCGCCTCGACGTTTCCCACAGGCCGGCACAGCTCGCCCACCACCTGCGTGCGGAAGCCCGCCCGCGCCGCGTCCAGCGCCGACCACTTCACACAGAAGTCCCACGCGAGCCCCACCACCACCACCGAGTCCACCCGCTGCGCCCGCAACCACTCCGCGCAGTCGCTGGCCGGCGCCCCCCAGACGTCCGCGAAACACGAGTACGTCTCCCGCTGCGGCTCCACACCCTTGTGCACCCATCTCGTGGGCACGCCCTCCAGACGACCACGGTCAAGCGCCCGCACCAGCTTCGTAGGCAGCTGGGCCCCCCACGAGTGCTGCACACAATGGACCGGCCACAAGGTGTGCCCGAGGGTCCGCCCATCATCGGCGGCCAACGGGCTGCGGATGCTTTTCTCGCTGAACGGCTTTTGGCCATGGGTCTTCGCAAAGGAAATGTGGTTCGGGGGATGCCAGTCTTGGGTGGCAACCACCGCATCCCAGTGGTGGGAAGATAAGAGATCAATGATGGGCTGCACCACCTCGTCCCCCCCAGGAACAGCTAAGGAGCCGTCTGGGGGGAGAAAGTCGTTCTGAACATCGATTATTATTAGTGCTTTACCCATTGTGTGGATTATGTGTGGGAGATGGAGGATGGTGGATGGTGGATGGGGATACGGGTATGTGGTGATGCAAACAGACGAGGTTTTCTCATTTTCGCATTTTCCCATTTCGTGTTTCGTGTTTCCGTTTTCGAATTGATGTGTTTTTCAACAAGGCTCAGCGATAGTCTGTAGTTTGTATAATTTGTAATTTGCCAGTTTCTCACCGTTTTATTTGTGATCGTTTCTTGACGTCTTGAATCAACAGAACACATCCCACGAGCCTCAACTTATTTCTTTTCTGTCTCCGTCCACAATGACTTCTCTCGATGATATCATGATGCGGTTGTCGATCAATGACAACGACAATATAAGTATTAACGACTTTTTGAACTCAGTATCGTTTGATTTGATCAACCAAATTGAAACTTATACTGATCAGGTTGACTCACTTGCGAGATCTCTATTAACAATTCCAAATGAATCCGATAGAGAAGAAAACAAACTAGAATTAATTACCGTGTTTTCAATTATTAAAACTGTTAAATATATTCATCAATTGCTTCATGATTCATTGAATTTAGACTCCTCAAGAAAAATTAATACATTACTATCATCTCTTGTTTCTTTATTCAAATATCATTTCCAATTACCTACCAATCATAACAATTATGCCTTCAAAAACTTCGGTATTTTGTTGTCATCTCCAAATCTGAATATTATTACCCCCTTTTTGAAATTCATGACCCTTTCAACTATTTCATATACTGAATTAAATAAATCTGAAAATTTAGAAAAATCTTTTACTTTACTATTAACTTTCCATTGTTTTAATCCTGATTTATTCAATTTTCTAACTAATTATCTAAATACTAATATAACAAAGGATATTTTTTACACCTTTAATTTAAACAATATATCAATGTCAAACTCAAAATCACATCCCTTCCCAACAATCTTTCAATTAATGCAAAGATTTAGAATGTCCATTTTATTAGAAGATTCATCACTTACTTCTGATACAAGATCAAATAGTTTACTAAACATAATATTTTATACTTCTTTCCATAAACCTTATTTAGCTGATTTGATTACTAATATCATCAATATAAATAATAATCTCAAAGATCCATCACAAGATTTACTATTCAAAATTGCAAATAATTGTTTACAAAACCAAAACTATTATGATATCTTGACAATTAAAATAACTGCAGATTTATCTCAATTCCAATTATTAGATGTTTATGTTAAATCTGATAATCCAACCTTAACAAATCTAACTGACTTATCAATGTTTTTATTATTAAAAGTTTGCTCCAATTATTTGTTGAACTATAATTTATTTATCATACCAAGCAATGAATTATTATCATTTCTAATTGAGTATAATAATCATAACTATGTTTCATTATTAGGTATTTCAGAAGATACTAACCAATCGCAATTAAATATAACCACTTTATTACCAATTTTTGAAATAGTTGATCAAAATTTAAAATTAAATTACAATGATCAAGAATTGGATTTTCTTAAAAATTTTAAAATTTCCTTAATAAACTTAGATTTAAACTTGGATTCATCGGATGATTTTATGAATTTAAATAGTTTATTAATTGATATTGGTTCATCTTTAAGTATACATGCATTAATTGATACCATCCAATCATTATTATGTATCATCATTAATAGCATAAAATTCAATAACTGTTCCATTTTCAATAAAATTCCAAAAAGTTTCCAAGATTATTTAGGTTTCCAATTCATACCTCCCGTTTATAGATCTGATATGTCGTTTGAAAATAATTTAAGTTTACAAACTGAAAATTATGGTAAGTTGTTCGGTTCGTTAGTAGATATTGAAAATTTATCAATGTTTAAATCTACTAATAGTTATAATTTACTAATTGATTCATTAACTTTAGTCTTATCGATTAAATCCAAAATCTTTAAATTTTTAAAAGATTTGAATTTAGAATCTAATGTTTTAAGAATTAGAGATGATGCCGTTCAAGAGGATAGTAATCAATCATTGAATATTTTCGAATCAAATATATCAACAAAAATCAGTAATTTCAAATCATCAAAGGCATTAAATTATAAATTATTAAGTTCTTCAATTAATTTAAATCTGATTTCAAACTTATTCATCCTAATAACTTCAGAAAATTTTAAAATCTTGAAAAATAATGATAATTCAATATCTAGATTACTAAATGAATTTACTTTTGATTTTTCAATTTCATTTCTAATAATTTATCAAGAATTCGGATTACTAAATTTTTTCAAAAGCATAAGAGATTTAAATACTCAAAACTTGAAGTTAATCATACCATCATCAATCTTAATATCAAAGTTATTTCAAGCTCCAACAGCTCCATCAACCATCTCCCCTGCCACAACTACCAACACAACTAGCACTATCAACACAAATACCATTGCCACCGCCACCGCCACCGCCACCGTTAATAAAACTGAACCAACGTCATCAATAGATATAATTTCCAATTTATTGTTGAAAAATGTAATTGCAAGTAATTTATTAAGACAATACATTGAAATTTTCGATGATTCACAATCCAAACCATTTAAGATTTTAAATAAATTCTTGAAACTGAATCCATCAACGTTAAAACCATCAAAAATAGGTAAAGGTAGCGTAGTTTTAGATGTTGGATATTATGTTGATGTTATTAATTGATATATGGTATTGAAATTGTTTTAATTTGCTAAATGTAGTTGCCTTTTTATTTAATTTTTCTTTTTTCTGTTATTGTTCTCTTCTTATCTACCATTTAAATATCTTTATTTATTTTGTTGTCTTATCTAATTTAATAAAATCAGCATTGTATTGCTTAACTATTAATTAGAATTCCGTCTAATGTTTCCAATTTAAAATGGGGAATTAAAAGATATAAAAAGAAAAAAATAATAAATTAAACAAACAAAATGTAACTAAATGACAAGAAGAAAACACTCTATATGCATGTGTAAATAATGATTGTATGTGAAAGCAAATTATGCAAACCATTTAGCAATTACCGCCTTTGCTTCTGTACTATAATTATTAATAATTGTAATACGTTGATCTTCGGGAACTGTTAATAATAAAGATTTACCAGAATTGACAACTTCATGTGCAACATCACTTGAAATTGAGCCATATAAAATAGCTTGTACAATATTATCAATAATTTCTGGAATTTGGGACATAATTAATGGATTTTGTTGATTTATTAATTTAGTTAAAAATTTATACGATATTTCAGCTGCTTCTTCATTTTGACAAATTGGTAATAAATTAATCCAGGAACTAATTAGTTTTTCAATATTGGGAATCGTACTACTATAAGTTTCAATTATTAATGATAATGTTGAACACATAAATTCAGTTGCATCAATATTATCAGGTGCTCTTGAATCTGGAATTGAGCTCATTTGTGTTAATGCAGGAATACAAGCTAAGACAAATGATTGATATTCTAAACTACTAGAAGATTGTGTACAATAACCAACGCATTTTGCTGCACTTTCACGAACTTTTGAATCTGATGATGTTAATGCTTCACCAACTGGATTAATAAATAACTCATTTAATTTATAACTTTCTGAACCACCATATTTAATTAAATCACAAATCGATAAAATTGCAAATTTTTTCAATATTGGATTTTCATCTTGAATAAATTTATTTATAATTGGAGTTAATGACATATATCCTGGTATAAATCTCACTCCTGAATTTTGGAAAATTGAACTTATACCTTTACCAACTTCTTCTAGTAATTCATCATCTGAAAACTCATCATCAAATTCTGCAACTTCTTCATTATAATCATCATCAACTTCATCACGATTTATAATTCTTTCATTAATATCTGATAAATTAACATTAATCGATTTTGATAAACTGATTAATTGTTCATCATCTAAAGATTGTGATCCCATTAAATCTAGACATTTGGTTAATGCATAGTAATATGCAAAATATAATTCAATTGCAGGATCAGATTCAATTTGTGAAATTAATTTATTTGAGATACTTCTCCATAATGTAAATGATTCATTTGTTTGAGATGATCCTGTTGAATCAATACAACATTTTAATAAAGTTGGCATTGTAACTGCACATGTACCTCTAACTCCATCATGTAAATAAAAATCTAAACCAGGAATAACAACTTCATTGGCAATATCCATAACATATGGGAAAAATGATTCATCTAAAATTTCTGCGTATGATTTTAATAACTCAACTGCTGATGCTTTATCATCTAAAACTGAGGTATGAACTGCAATATGTTTACCTGATAATTGAATAACTTCATAATCTTCATTTTGGTTTATTTCATCTAATTGGTCTTCTTCAACAATTGAAATATCCTGTGTTGCTCTTGCTTGTTCCAATAATGGAGGTATAACAAATGGTAAAAATGGTAAAAATGATTTACCAATTAATTTACAAACTCTTGACCAACCTTTTTCTAAATAAGATTTAACAATATCATCTTCACCTTGTAAATTATTTTGTAAAATTGTGAAAATTTCTAAAACTTCACTTGCTGATTCTGAAAACTTTTCTTTACCAACAGCAGTTGCAATTAATGTAGCACATTCAATTGATTTTGCAATTAATGGTCTACCATTTGAATCAACATCAGTTTTCATAACTGATAATAATAATGGCATTAATGTATCATAATACTTAATAAATCTATTTCCTGCTGCATCTGCAACAACTGCAATGGTGGTAATAACTTGCTCTTGGACATACCTCCTTGGAGAAGACTTAAGTAAATTCAATAAATTGTTTAGTAAATCATCAAGGTAGGGTTCAACAATATCCTTTGTTGATTCTTCACAAAAATTAACTAATGCAGCAGCTGCATGAGTTTGAACTCTTGGAACATTATTAACTGATAACATTGAAATTAATGCAGGTAAAATTAAATCGCCTGAAGTTCTTTGAATAACATTTGCAAAATCTGTTGACATTTGACCCAATGCATTACAACATGCAAACTGAACTCTTGGATGGCTATCATTTAAAGAAGGTAGAATTAAATCTAATAATTTTGGAATTTCAGAAATCAAAACATCAGAGCAACCTTCACTTGCTGATGACAACGCCATTAAAGCAGCTTGTCTTTCGTGCCAATCTTGTGATTGTAACATATGTGGTAAATATTGAAATAATGGACCCGCTAAACATTGACCATTTAATTTAAGGGAAACTCTATCAAGTGATTGTCTTGCAGCATTATATTCTTCTTCGTCATCGTCTTCATTTGTATCCTCTGTATTATTCCATTCAGAACAATCTTCATCATCAACACAAACTTCTGTCATTAATTTTAATGTAATAATGACTATTGTTGTTGAATATGATTGTTCTCTTTTACACATATTTGGAGAAGATTCAGCAAATGATGTTAATAATTCTAATGCGGTAAGTCTTGCATTTGATTCTAAATCTTTATTTTGTGAAACTTCAGAGCAAAAACTAATGATTGTTTCAAACATTGGCTTGAAAATTTTTGGTGCAAGTATAACTAAGTCAATCAAGCTTTCTAAAACACTTGCCAATGCAGTATCGTTACCATTTTGTAATAATCTTGGTAATGAATTCAATAAATTTGGTAATAATTGTGAGAGAACTGACCATGTAGATTTTGGTAAGTTTTCAAAAAATGCGACAAAAGCTGTACAAGTTGCAATTCTAACATCATCAGAGCTATCTTCAAAACCAGAATGAAACATTTGTAAAAAGGACTCATTCAGATTATGATTACTGATGATTTGCGGTGTTGTTGCAATCATTCTAAATGATGATTCTTTCATAATTGGATCATTACTCTGAGTTGCTTGCAAAATAGTTGGTAATAATTCAGGCCATAAAAATGTATCTTTTGCAACTTCAGCAATTGCATCAGCTAATTTATGTCTAACATTTTTTGTTTGTTGGCTAGTAAAACCTTGTAATAATATACGACGAATTTCAATTTTTGCACCATCTGAAATATGATCAATTTGTCTATCAGTAACTGAGTAACCTTGATAGTTTGGTGATTTAATTGCAAAACGTCTAAATAAAACAGCTGCAAATGCTCTTGTATTTTCTTCGTTACCAATAGATGCTTGCTCTGCAAGAAACGCTAATAAAATATCAATTTTTTCTTTTGTACACCAATCATTATTTAAACTACTTTCAGCTTCTTTACGGTATGAATTATCATTTGATGAAAGGGCAGAAAGTAACGTTCCCAAAGTTCTATGGATGTCTTCTGGTATCATTGACATAGCTGTTTAAATTAAAACTTATCTACAGAAACGAATCGATTGATTTAAAAAAAAATGAATTTTGAAGATTAATCAACTATGCAGTAAGTTATTCAGTTTCATAGTTAAATTTTCAGTCGAATCACCAAATTTCTATCTTGAAGGCAAAAAAAATAAAACAATATTGAAAAACCATAATTATCCTGTGTACGGATGTTAAAAAGTTTTTGAAAATCTGAAATTTTTTTTAACATAAAAAAAAATTATAGATATAGAATTTTCATTAATAAATTAGATTTTTAACCGATTGGATTAATTTGAATAAACTAAAACCACATAAATAGAGACATATCAGCATATAACAATGGGATTGGCTGGAACAAGAACGAAACAGAGATTTGGATTAGATCCAAGAAATACACATTGGTCAAATAATACGAGTAGATTTGGGCATCAACATTTAATTAAATTAGGGTGGAAACCAGGAAATGGTCTGGGATTAAGTAATAGTGCATTAACATCACATATTAAAATTACTTTAAAAAATGATAATTTAGGTTTAGGTGCTAACTTAGCTAAAAAGAAAGAAAAGTCAGATGAATTCGATAGTGGTGAAAATGTACATTTAGATGCATTCCAAAGGTTACTAGGTAGATTAAATGGTAAAGAAGACGCTATTTCTAAAGAAGTTGATAGAAAGAGAAATGAAAGAATTTTGAATGGGCGTTGGGGTATTCATTTTGTGAAAGGTGATACGCTATCAAGTACATGGGATAAACAAAATAGACAACTTAAAAGCACAGTTATAGAAAGTAAAAAAAGAAAGGCAGATGATGATAATGCGGACGAAACGAAACTGAAGAAATCTAAGAAAGAAAAGAAAGAAAAATCTAAAGCTAAGAAAGAAAAAAAGGAAAAGAAAGATAAGAAAGGAAAGATGGATAAGAAAGAAAAGAAGGAAAAGAAGGAAAAGAAGGAAAAGAAGGAAAAGAAGGAAAAGAAAGAAAAGAAAGAAAAGAAGGAAAAGAAAGAAAAGAAGGCAAAGAAGGAAAAGAAAGATCACGTTACAAGAGAATCCATGTTAAAACCAAAAACAGAAATAACAACTTCTAATGTCCTGGGAAGTAAAATGGCATTGCGTTCAAAATGGATTAGACAAAAACGAGCTGCAGTTATGGATGAAAAGGCACTACAGGAGATTTTCATGATTAAATAAAGTGTATAACTTATTTTCCATTATATTTTTTTTGACGTATATAACCAGGATAAATAAAATAAATTTAGATGTGAAATATACAAAAAATAAAAGTAACTAGAAAGGAAAGGCATATAAACTATATATTTTTTAAAAAATAAACAAAACTAAACAATAACTTGTAAATAGTTTAAATCGAAGCGAATGTTCGTATTTAAAATAACATCATAGTAATTGAACCAACAACGAAGGAACCAACTAAAGTAATAACGTACATTGATGAAACAGCAGACATGTGGAATGGGGATTCAAGGGATGAAGCACCTGCTTTTGAAGTGGAAGAAATACTTGAGACAGATGATGTCGAAGAAGATCCACCAGTTGATTTGGAAGATGAAGATTTTGATGAAGATTTTGATGTAGATGTTGATGAAGCTTTTGAGGTGTTTGCATTAGTATAAGTTTGACCTGAAGAAGCAGATTTTAGAATTGCAGAACAAGAAGATGAAGCAGATGCACGAACAATAGTTGCAGAACCACTGAAATCACAAGCTGATGCATTCTTATCTTGATCAAGGTAATATTTGTTTAAAACATAAGCTAACTTTTCCTTTGGAGAACAGAATGAGAAAATACCATATTTAGCGGATTCACCATCAGCACTAATATCATCACATGAAATGTAGTTACAAACGATACTAAATAAATCACCATAGTCTTCTTCATCAACATCACTAGTGACAGAACAGAGAACTGACTCAGCAACACAAGAACAAACATCAGAATTTGGAGTTAGCGGTAATGCAGTTGCAGCTTTCCAGTGTGAATTAGTTGCTGGACAGGATAATTCGTGAGCACTTGCGGATGCAACGGATGCAGTTGCATAAGTTGGACTAATTAAACCCATTTCAGATTTTAAATTATTGAAATCAGATAAAGTTGAAACCTTGTTATCATCAATAGAAACTAAACCATAATTATTTTCTTCTTCAAAATACATGTAAACAATACCACCAGACCAAACATCTGTCATTTCATCAGAGAAGATGGCTTGAACTTCAGTGAATTTTCTTGGCTGAATAACGTTACAACCATATTCAGAAAAGAAAACTGGAACTGTTAAGTTAGCAAATTCTTCAGTTCTATCTTGATATCCAGATTTTTGAAATGTAGACTGACCACACCATTCGTACATATTAATACCATAGAAATCAGCCTTAACGTCATTATCACCACAAGCAAAATAATCTGCTGATGCAACTCTAGTATCAGCATCATCATTTGCGGAATAACCAACTGGAATACTTCTGTAACCTTTATCTGAAATATATGCTTTAATATCTCTAACTGCTGCTTTAACAAAAGGAGCGGTATCGGTATTAGTAGAATTGGTAATAACTTCATTACCTGCAAAGAAACCTAAAACATTGTCATATTGTTGCATCATATCAACAACCTGAGTGTATCTTTCATATAAATCAACAGTCCATTCAGGGTCGGTTGTAATGATAGATTCATCTGGAGAAGATAAATCAGCAATAACGTAAATGCCAGCATCTTGTAAAGCATTCATACAAACATCATGATTAGCGCTTGCGTTAAGAGCGTAAATTCTAACAACATTTGTATTTAGTTCGGTTAAATATGGAATGTCTCTTTTACAGGATTCTTCATCGGCTAAAGGATCAACGAATTTAGCGTCAGACTCTAAACCTGCTGTGTTTTGTTGGTATGCAACACCACGAATGTAGAATTGAGAGCCGTTATTTGAGTAGAAAAACTTGTTACCAACAACTTCAATAGTTGGGAAATCATCAGCAGAGACGATAGCAGCAAGAGAGGAGAGCCAAGCGAGAGTGTATCCAAACTTCATTATAGATGTAAAGAATGTAAAAAAATGACTATGCAACGAAGAGAAGTTCAAGATAAAATAATCAAGGGTAAAGAAACAGAAAAGGAGGAATGAAGGTAGTTTAAAATGAAAAGTGAAGTTGCTCCTCTCTAGATGACAAAAAGAGAAAAGAGAAAAGACCACTTCACTTACTATTGCAAACGCGGTGGCTTTGATCTGCAGGCTGGAATTTGCAATTTGTTGTCCGTTTTCGTTTGTTGATGTGTTTACTTTTCGTGCGCGCTTTCTATTGGCCAGAGCGTGTTTGTTGGCTGAAGAAGGTGGGGTAGGCACTATATAAAGATATATATAATATGATAGGACACGTGTTGGAATGATAAGCCCCTAGATATGGAAAAATGTATCCATTGGCTTAGTGGGAAGAAGTAGCAGGCTTTTGTTAGATTTTACTATGTTGTGCAAGGAAGGAAAGAAAAAGAAAAGAAAAAGCACAAAAGAAAAGAAAAGGACAGAAAAAGAAAAAAAAGAAAAAAACACTGAAAAAGAAACGAGTGGCTAATAATAGAATAAATATTATAATATATATATATATATATATATATGTTGTGTAAAGACATGTGATCAATTCGACTTCGATTAATTAATGCTGATATTATAGATTGATGAAATTGGCTCAGTAGCATAAGAATCTGTAGATATTATGCAGCGTGCAAAACCTGAATTTTCTGATAAGATTCATAGAAATGTATCATAACAAGCTGATAATTATTATTGCAAATTCGAAAAAATGATAACTCTTTTTTGTGGTAACGATCATCATAGTGACTTTTTTATTTGTTTGCATCAAAAACACCTTCCATAATATCACATATACCTTTAAACAAATCTTTATAATAGTTTTCTTGGAAAAAACATTTGACGTAAAAGTATATGCTAGTTTTGAATTAGCTGTAAATACTTCCAGAGTGTAAATTGTTTATAATAACGTTAACTTGATGCATTTGTCGAATCGCATACAGTTTTTTCACTAGATCAATCTAGTTTACTTCTGCTAATATATTCACAATAAAGATAACTGTTATTGTTTCATCCACAAAACTCAAGTAGCAGCAACATCCCCACCATATTCGGTGAATAAATATGCTTTTTTGGGTTCTATATAAATAGATAATTTACTGGAAAACAAAATATTCAAAAATTTTATTGAACATAAAAGCTTTTACAGGTCTACTGTCATCAATGTTGTTGTTTTAAAATTTTGCGGCACCAATAGTTCATAAAATGGACCAATTAGTTTTATCATCAATTTTAAAACTCCAGCAAATCGCCCATTCAACCACCTCTTTAATATACCATCAATTCAACAGTTCAAGTATCTCTGCGTATCTCGACGTATAATGCTTGAGGACGATTTTGCAAAAATTAGCCGATTGGGAACGAAAATTGTAAATTTTAGCCGTTTTTGGCCTTTTTTAGTGGGTTTTCGCCTGTACCACACGCATTTATTAATTATATTCTTGAAGAACCGTTAACTTTTATAGGTTTTTTCTCCATCCAACGAGTAAATTTATAGAAAATATAATTATAAATTGCGGACTGTGAAACTTTTTTAAGATTACAGTATTTTTCGTGGTTTTTGACATTTTTTGGTGCCTTTTCTTTAGTAGCACATGCATTTGTTAATTATATTCTTAGTGCTTCAATACAGCATGTAGACATTTTTTCTCTCCATCGTTTACACTGGGCTACAACAAATATAATTATATTTTGCGGGCTATAAACTTTATTTAATAATGCAGAATAATTGCTTTCGTCAAGAGAAAATATCATATTTCTGGATGTAAGGGGATACTTCTTAAAAAAAAAAGGATTATATGGGTATAAAGAACAGATCGTATATGAATTGGTTCCTATACGCGTGGGTGTGGGTGCATGTGTAGGTGTAAGGTATAAGAGCATAAAGAGATCATAAAGTGACACGTTGTGGGTACAGAGCATATCATATATTGTGTTATTGAACCAAACTACGGCTGTCTGTTGTTATGAAACAAACCATAAGACCCAAATTATATGTGATTGTGGGGTAGCATATATATCAGTATATAAATAAGTTGATGCTAGCAAGACTGGTTTTTAAAGTTGTCACAATTGAATCTTTTCAAGAGATTGTTGCACAAAACCTTAATTCAACTAATTCACGCACATTATTTAACTAGATTGGAGAAATTGTAAAGTATCAAGATGCTACATTTCCGGCACATATATTAAAACTAGTGGGTTGTCCAATACTGCTAATAAGAAACCTGGATTATGATGCAGGCCTGGTGAATGGCACCCGCTTAACAATCACTGAAATACATAATGCTGGGTGAGCTTTCTTTTCCGTATCCCAATCGCTTTCAAAATCTTACTTTCGGTAAATTTACGTACCCAAACAGTAAACATCAACCTTCTAGTTTTTGTAAAATGAGAGGACGCATCAGTTTTACGTAGAGACACGGTTTCGCGCATGAAACCATCTTACAACCCCCGCGCATCCTTTCATGTTGAACACAAATAATTCAAATAACAAATAACTAAAAAACCAACGATTCTTGAACATTATTAAATAGCGTTTTTACATCCGGCGTGGTGTGTAGAGATCATAACATAACACCAAACGGATCTTTCAAAACCACCAGCGCTGGTATAAGGAGTTGTTTTTCTTGCAATCATTTCAACGTTGTATAGTCATCGATTTACTCTAAAAACTTAAACTTAAAAACCGAATATAGTAACCTTCTAATTCCGACACTTTTGAAATTATTGTTTTTTTTACAATTAAAATGCAGCAAAACTGCATATGTTAGTGCGCAACAGCCTCTGGTATTGATTGTCCTGTCATTCCTCGGTTTTTGTGGATCAAAAAATCCCCGCATACGAGAAATTTGACATCAATTACATTAATTGTAAAAACAAGTTCCGTTTTTTCTTTCCGGTGCAGACAACTTCAAAACCATCATTATTCAACTTGAGTGATTTAAAAACTATTCATGTTCTTTTCTTGAATGAATGCTAGCCTCGTAAAATTTTAAATCGTTCGGTCGTTACAAAAAGGGAGTGAAACATCCTGCTAAACGAGCAGACATTATTTTCGCTTTATTCGTGTTTAGGCCAACGGCCATTTTTAAAAGTTACCTAATAACAAACGTAGGAAGACCGTATGGGACTACCGTTAGTATTATATATTTATAAACAGGAAATGTTATATGTTCAACTGATTTATAAAAAACAAAGACCTAAGTTCTAGTGTGTAAAGAACGTGAACTATAAATTATGACATTTCCTTTCTTGTCTTTGGATCACCTGAACAGTGATAATATTTGTAACGAAAAACTAATTCTGTTTTAATTTTGATAATTTTGTAGCTGGATTGGTTAGTGAATGTAAATGATGACTTGTAGACCGTTTTCAACTGTTTTCAATATTACTTTCAATTGTAATGCAATTCGGGTAAAGAGGTGTTTGTAAATGTTCAAAAAACCGTATAAACCTAAAAATTTTGGACATAGTTCTTGTAGTGCTTCGTTTATGCAGTTGTTTGTTATTTATTTCTGATTGTCAGGCTGATGTTAGTGTTTGTAAACATATATTAATCGTTGTATTTTTGATTAATATAAAAAGTATTTTGTTTGCCCTTTTTACTGGCTATTATGTTGTGCTATGTTTGTATTTTGGCCAACCAAATCAATGAAACTTAACTATCTTGCTTTGCTTTCAACTTTACTTACATCGGCAAAGGCTGTTCCTCTAGCAGTGGATGCCGACGCTTCTGTTTGTACTATAACACAAACTGAAACTTACTATATGTTCAATTATGTTGATCAACATGATATTTCATCATCAACTTTTTCAAGTGAATCATTATCATCGTTTACTTCATTAACTTCTGGCAGCATTACAGCATCGACAACTTCATTAACTTCTGACTCCGTTTCATCTTCAACTTCCTCCTCAACTCCCTCCTCAACTCCCTCCTCAACTCCCTCCTCAACTCCCTCCTCAACTCCCTCCTCAACTCCCTCCTCAACTCCCTCCTCAACTCCCTCCTCAACTTCCTCCTCAACTTCCTCCTCAACTTCCTCCTCAACTTCCTCCTCAACTTCCTCCTCAACTTCCTCCTCAACTTCCTCCTCAACTTCCTCCTCAACTTCCTCCTCAACTTCCTCCTCAACTTCCTCCTCAACTTCCTCCTCAACTTCCTCCTCAACTTCAACGACTCAAAGTGGCAGACCTACAGAAATTGCCGTTTATTACGGAAATGGTGCAACTATTGCAAATCCCGATGCTCAAGAACTTTCCTTGGGTACTTATTGTGTCAATAAAGATTTTGATGCTGATATTTATGTCATTTCAGCTCTATCCGACTATGGTGAATCTAAAAGTTCAACAGGCGTTACTTCTTTAGACTATGTTTTAAACGTTGGTTCATTGTACAGTTGGGATGATAAAAGTAAATCAAGTTCTGGTACAGGTAAAGGTGATGGTAAAACTACTGGTTTAGTTCCCGACATTAAACAATGTCAAGGTGCAAATAAAAAGATATTTATTTCAATTGGTGGTCCAGATGGAACTGGTAAATTAACCACTGACTTAGTTGATGATTTTGTTGATAAAATTTGGAACTATTTTGGTCCAGGGACTGATTTTGGTCTTACGGAGAGTGAAAGGCCTTTCGGTAGTGTAATTGTTGATGGTTTTGATTTCAATGTTCAAAACCTAGATAAATCATATCAAGCTTATTATACAAACGCTATTTATATTTTAAAACAAAAGATTGATGCTTATTATGAACAAACTGGTAAGAAAATTGGTATTTCAGTAGATTACAGCATATATGGCTTTAATACTGCAACTATTGGTGCTCTTATTAATGTTAAAGTTGATTACGTGTTCATGCAATTCTATGATAATATGATTCCTACCAACTATTTAACTCTTCCAGATGCTGAGTTCGATGTCACTTTAGCTAATACTGCCAATTACGAAACTTCTATTTTAGCTGGTGTTCTTGGTGATTTCTCAGATACTTATTCATCTGTTTCATCAACCGATGCTCTTGAATCTTTCTATAAGCGTATTTTACCAAGAAACACAACTTTTGGTGGGTTCGCAGTTTGGACTGCACATCTTGCCCTTACTAATGTTGTTTCTAACAAAAATTTCATTCAAAGACTTCGTGATATCCTTAAACCTATTCTTCCTTAGTCAAAATCAATTTACATTTTAGTTACTTTTAGGTGATTTGTTAAAAAAAAATATTATTAATATTAAAAATTAATTTTGGATCATTAATTCTAATTATTGGCAATATAAACGCTTAACAAATTAACTATTTGATTCCCATACATGTTATTTTAGACGATTGAGTTCGATCGTTATTTATTTATTTTAATAATGATTTCATTATTTGTTTTTCCCTTATTATTTACAAGTTTTTTTTATTGGTTCTTCCTTTTTTATGCCCTCTTCCTTTCTTCTTTTTTCTTTTTTTTTCTTCTTTATTTTTTTCCCTAATTTTTTTTTTAAAAAAACAGATATATATATGAATATAATTATTTATGGTTTCAAAATACAAAAATACATCAAAGGCCGTAATTTTACTTAAATAAATCCCCCAAATTGATATTTGTTTTGAAGTATAACATGACATTGTAAATATTTTTGTCTTGCATAAAGCTATTTGAAATATTTGGAAATATTCTTTTAAAAAAAAATTATTTGTAAATGTATTTTTCTTGAAGTTCAGGTTTGATGTATTAAAATCTACAATCAATCTGTTATTGCAGTTGAAGACACAAATTATAAAATAGAGTATTAGTATAGTAGACTAAATTCAAACGTATTGGAGGGTGGGTTACAATTTTTTGAACACTACTAGTAAACTTTGTGTCAAAGTAAACCAACGATGTAAAACTCCTTAAGTTTCACGTTCTTTTTTTTAGAACAGCCCCAGTAGTAAACAACAAGAGCTATACATTAAGATAAATCTCGATTTGCAGACCTTGTGGCTGGTGCTTAAAATGTATTTGCTACTACACCTTTCTAATGACAATATTAAATATTCAAATTAAAATTTTAAATATAATATGTAATTTACAACCAAAAGGTAGTAAACTCCTTTTCACTTGGTTTTTTTTGCACAATTGTATGTGGTGCACGTGAACCAGTATCATTGTTGTCTTGGTGATTTGGTTGAATTAATCCAAATGATTCACTTGGTAAAATTTGATTGAGATCTTCTTCAAACCCAAGTGAAGCAATTAGTGGAGCCACTAATATAATAGCAAAAAATAATAAATTCAGAAAATAAAGAATAGCATACTTACTGGCTTCCCTTCTTCTTCTTTTTTCCTTTGATGTAGTAAAAATTGGTTGCCTTAATTTACTCACTGGATTAATCCACATAATAATACAAGAATGCCAATGATCAACATATGGCATGAATAAAACCGGTGTTAATACCATTAAAATACCATGAGAAATAATAAAATCAGCACTAAATAAACTCATTTCACTAATTTTAACGATGAATTCTCTTAATGGTTGCGTAAATGCATACTTTCCCAATAAAACCCATTTACCTGACCACCATGCTCTATTACTCAAGTCTTCTTTCATTTCCCTGCTTAATATCAATAATTTACAACATTGGAACAAACTTCTTTGTAAAAATAGTGATGCAACAAATAAAATTAATGTTCTACTAAAATTAAACCCTTCTAAAACCCATATTAATTCAAACGAAAAAACGTGAATTAGAACACCACTTAAATGTGCAACTGCAGCTAAAACCGACGGAATTTTGGTACAACACAGCCCTAAAATTGGACCGGCAAATAAAGATAACGGAAAAATTAAAATTAAAATTAATGAATTTAACAAAACTGGAACGGCAGTAACAATAACTAACCTGATAATTAAGGTAACATCTTCTGGATCGTTAACTCCTGATTGTGAATTCATGAACAAATACGCAATAATAATAAAACATGTTTGGAGCAGTGGTGCAATAACTTCAGCAACTAGTGTATTCATGAATGGAGCTTTTTTATTGTGTTCTTGAATTCTTTCCGTTCCATCTTTAAATCTAAACTTCTTAAACCCAGTAAATTTAGAGCGTGTAATCCTTGTGTACGTAATCCATGAATTTAAATGCCATTTAGAATTACCTCTGCTTAGCCATCTAATGAATTCTCTGTAATCTAAAAAAAAGTCAGTCCATGAAAATTGATGTGGATTAAATATAAATGGTGATAATGTCAATGAAATAAGTGTGATCCAAAACCATAAGATTGATGGTTGCCACATCGTGATAGTAGCAAATAATAATAATAAAAATAATCTTGAACCTGAATATATTGATGTTGGGGCATAAGCTGAATACAATCTAGTAAATGAAATTCTTGTTATTGAAAACCCCCGGCCTGTTGAAATATATTTTGCACCACCAAAAATAATATCTTTCTTCAATGAATCTGTATAAATTTGACAAACAAAAACTTCAAAGATTGGAGATAATGACATAAAATGCATAAATAATCTACTACTTGCTTTCCACATACCTCTTTCTGATAATTCATGTAAAACTAAGGGAACAAAAGAAATGAGAAAGCAAATAAAAATTGATAAAACATATCTATAAACCCAATCTAAAATAGGTTGAATATTTTGACAGCCAATTGGAATTTGTAAATCAGTGATTGGGACATCTTTATTATAAATGCATGGAATCAATTCATAATTTAAAGCACCTAAATTAACAATAGTCAACATGAAAACTTCTAATGACAACATGATAAAAAGATTGTTAATATGAAAACCAGGATGTGCATAATAAAAGGATAAAAACCTATCTAAGGACATTTGATTACCAATATAATAATATTCCCTTGAAAGAAGTTGTTCGCCCATTCCACCGCCAATTTTGGTTGTAAAATTCAAAATTGAACTAAACCCCAAGTCTCTACCTTTACCACATTGATAATAATCACAGTGCTTAATTTTACCACCTCTGCAAATTGCGTTCATACCAGCATAAATATCTTCATTTAAATGAAGACCTTTTTGAGCTTTGGAAACACCACCTCTAGTGTTCATAAAAATGGCGTTTAAAAAATCAGGATGTCCATAATGTAATTTACCCCCAATCTCAGATAACGTACGAGCAAACATAGTGCCAAAAGTCTGTTCTTTTGATGCAGCCACATCACCTAAAACGCCAGAATTTTCTGAGAAAATGTATTCTCTAGCACCCAAAATTGCAACTGGGCTGTTATTTGTATACCTAGCTGAGGGAATATACGGATAATCTGAGTTGTCTTCCAAATTCTCAAATTCTGCTAAAACTGATCTGATTTTCATGCATTCTTCTAAATAATTGTCCTGATTGGCATCGATTACTTGAATAAATTCACCTCTGTAGTAAACAACCGAAAGATTCTGATTATCTGATTTACCGTCGCCTAAAATTGGATTTCCTGATAGCTGAATCTTAAACTTTTGTTCTAATTCATTACCTTTTTTCATCGGATCATTTTCATCAAATTTTTCATTGACAGTATATAGGACTGAAAAAAATTTGATTTCATTTGTCTCTGGATCTATTTCTTTATTAAGGGACGAAATTAAAATACTTGGATAAGTATTAATCATAGCTCTTAAATTTGCATTTTCAAGTTCATTAAAAGATTGAAGTCTTTGCATAGAAACTAACATTTTAAATTTTCTCTCAGCTAAAATATTCAAATAATTTTCAAAAGTTTTTGGGTTACTAAAGTAAGATTCCATTTCAGGATTTTCAACTTTATGTAACAATTTGATTGCCCTTTGGTAATTCATGAATCCGGATACAGTTCTATATAAAGTTTGGGTTTTTAATGACGCCCAAATTCTAGTTCTCAGAACATACTCTGGTGCTGATGATTTATAACCGATACAATAAAGAGGTAAATCATTAATCTTATTATCCACAAAATCTTTTTCTGTTTTAACTCCCCTGTAATCAGTGCTTGATGAAAAATTACTACTAACTTCAGCTACACCACTTTCTGTTTGTGCTTTTGTAGCTTGTGCTAATGCCATGATTTTAGTATCTGCAACAAAATATCTCCATTCTTTTGGATGCATCATTTTCAAATATTCTAATAAAGACATCTTTGAACTAGGGTCTTGTTTGATGATTTCCTTTAATTCAAGAAGAATTTTTTCAGAATAATGTGGTATAAAAACAGTAAATTGGGGCATAGCTTCAACTGGAATTGGTTCTGGAATTGAAGTACTTAAACTTTGGGCAAAAAATGAAATTCTTCTTTCCGCCTCTGAGTTTGGGTCAAAAAAATCGGTAATATCTCTACCACTATCATCTTGATACAAAAAGAAAGAAGAAGTCCTTAGAGACATACCGCCGGTTGTTTCATCTGGAACTAACGAATACATCATTCTTTGTGCTTGGTCTTGAGATAATAAATGTTCACGATATAGAGAAATAATAAAAGCATTCCAAATTTGTGAAATCAAAAATGAATTATCATATTTAACTTCCATTTTGGATGTTGCAAGAAGTTTGGAGTATATACGTATTGGTAATCTTGTGAAAACATTCCTCCATGGGGATAACATTGAAATACCACTAGAAAATGATAATGATAATGAAATAACACAGTTCCAGATAATATACCAAAGGTACGTATCTAGAAAAAACAAAATTAAATCAGTTACAAACATAAGACATAAAACAAAAGTATTATGATGTTTGCAAAGCATATCCTTTAAAAAATAATCACCATAACACCTTGATAAGTCCATGATATGTAAATTTCTGATGGGATCTCTTAAGGAAAGTGTTAAAAAAAAATAAGATTCTGTAAATTTAGCACCAAACACTAGTATCCATAAAATAATTGAAATAGTTCTACTGGCCTTACCTAACCTAGGAAATGAACCTGTGAAAGTTTTTATTGGATCATAAATAAATTTTTGTGAAAAAGAAAAGTCAAATAAATTGAATGGTGCTTGAAATGAAAACCAAATGGTAGTTAATATTGAAATAATGAATTGAACAATGGAAACAATGAAAGCTGTTGGTGAAACAGCATCCAATGGAACATAACCTAAGACAAAAATAGACGGAGCAAAATTGATAATTGTGATTAAGAATAAAATAATAAGACGTCTCCATAAATGAGGTCTACCCGGCCATTTACTTGGAACATATGAAAATTCAAAAATAGTTGCCAAAATTTGAACGATGCAACCAACTGTACTTCCTAGTGCAACAATTGAAAATCTGGATTGCAAAGTTGGTTGATTGTTCAAAAAATAACTATAGTTCGCCGTATATAATGTTGGTGCATTAAAACTAGAATAATACCAAAAAACGTTTAAATGAATAATCCAAATTCGACTAAAATTTGTTGCCAGATGCCACCATGATCTTTTTTCTTTGTAAGTTTTATAGAAAGAATGTTGCCATAAAATAGTATGAAACTTATCATATCTATTCTCTTTTGAAATATTAACAAATTTTTCTTTACCATTTTTTGAAGTTTTCAAATTTTTAATACCTTCATGATACCAAAAAAGTTGATTCATATCATCATATCCAATAATTTGATCATGATCTTTTTCGGATCTAATAGACTCACCATTGTACAATCTATATTGTTGACCTTTATAATAATCGTATAATGGAGTGATTATACGAGTCAAATAATCATTAGTAGGATATTCACTAGTTATACAGTTCCCTTTAACGTGTTTCATATGATCAAGCGCACACCTAAAAATGAAACATAATAATTCAGGAACAAATCTCATATTATTGGCTTCACCCCAAATCATTAGATAAAGAGCTGTTTCATATACCATATCATGAGGAGTTAGCATGTACATTCTTTTTCTCCAATTATTTTCAACAATCTCCGATTTCTTTGTTGCATAGAAATCGACATCTAACATAGATTTCTCCTTTTGTTTTCTGGTTTTTATGAATGTATTGAGACCATTTAATAATTCGGGATCTTCATCGAGCATTGCACAAAAATACCATTTCCTATAGTTTGCATGTTCTCCACCAATATATTCAGAATGAAGGATCATCAAAGCTTTTCCTGCTGAAAGACGGCTTGATTTCGAATCTAATTGAGACATAAATAATTCATAAACATTTTCACAATTATCTTTTTGAAAACCAAACAATTTACAAACATCTTCAAATATTTTATATATATCGGTAGAAGAAATAGGCTGGTCTTGATCTGTATTATAAGAAATATATAAATCAGCATCTAGCTTACTTTCACTTTCTTCTCTCAATTCACGAGCTGATTTTTTACGTGTGGCTGATGATTGTTGATGAGTAATTGGAGGCGTTATAGATGGTGGAACTGCTGCAGGAGGTGATGTAGTAAATTCGTGAGCAGACCCAGTTAAGTTAGGATGTTGTTCTTGACCTGAAGCTTGGATACAAGATGCATTCGAGTCCGCAGCACCTGGTGGTTGATCTTGAACCAAATCATCGTAAATCATGTAGTCTTCCATTCCACAGTGTAAAATAACAATAATTTGTAAAAAACACAAGCAAGTTCAGACACATTCAGATGTTTGAAAGGCAAAATAAGTAAATTTAGATCATTTTAGATTATTTTCAAAATAAAAATAAATATGTAAAAGTTGCCCTGTTCTACTTTTTTGATAAGTTTTTTATTGGAGTATTTTCACAAGCTGCAATGGTTTTCATAAGCAGAAATCTGATATTTCAATGAAAAAAATGTTTTCTTGCTAAAGTTTCAATTAAGTAGAAATAACTATAACTGTTGAAAATTAACACTGTTCAATCAATGCTCCCAAAAAGAAAATCAAACTGGTTTTGACGCATGGTGAGAGAGAGAGAGAGAGAGATCAAAACACAATGTCACGTGATCCTTATTTTTTGCAATTTTTTTTTTAATTTTTAGTTTTTTGAAAAAAATATTTCAGTTTTTAATAACATTTAATTTCTTTTCTACATATTGATAAATTGAAATAACTGAATATTAATATTTTTTCTTAAGCTTCAGCAAATTTCTTTAAGTATTCTTGGGAAAGTCTATGAATTTTTTGCAAAAATCAGCAAGAAAAATGTCAACTTCATCTCTTTCACAATTAAAACCACCAAAATGTCCAGGAATGATGGAACTAGATAAATCAAAATTTATAATTAATAAAAACGTTTGGGCATTAATACTACCAGAAATTAGATATGTTAATGAGTTCTTAGGCAAAAAAGCAAAATTCAGTAATGACTTATCAATTGTTTTAACTATTCCACAACATTCATCGTTGCTTGAATATCCAAAAGACCGATTATCATCTTCGTTATATAATAAACTCATCTATAAAAACCCAAGATTTAAAGCACTTTTATTAAAGGAAGAAATTAGAGTTACTGAAGAAGATGCACTTAATGGGAATAGTGAAAATTATGAACCTGAATTGCTCAAACAAAGTATAACTGCAAATCAGTATGATAGATTGAAAGAATTAGGTGCAGTTTATAAAATTTATCCACTAACTTTTGATTTTGATTATTGGACATATGACGATATACTCAAAGCAGTTCTACCAGATGAATTAGTTGAACAGTGTCCAAGTGCTTTTACAATTGCTGGCCATCTAGCACATTTAAATTTAAAGGAACAATATATGCCATACAGAAAAATTATTGGAGAAGTTATACTACAAAAGTTTCCAAATATTAAAACAGTTGTTAATAAAACAAACAATATTACTTCAGCGTTTAGAACTTTTCAAATGGAGGTCCTAGCTGGTGAAGACAACTTTGTTGTTACACAAAAGGAAACAGGATGTAGTTTTACCTTTGATTTTCAAAAAGTTTACTGGAATTCAAGATTAGCAACTGAACATGAAAGATTAATTAATTCTTTTAAGACAGGTGATGTTGTTTGTGATGTTATGGCTGGTGTGGGGCCATTTGCAGTTCCTGCTGGTAAAAAACCTTGCTTGGTTTTTGCTAATGATCTTAATCCAGAATCTTATAAATATTTAAAAATCAACATAAATACAAATAAAGTTGAAGCATTCATTCAACCGTCTAATTTAGATGGTAGAGATTTTATTAGACAATCCTCACAAATTCTCATGAGATTTCAAAAATCTACACCCGAAATTAAATATACTCCAAAACATAGTGGGACAAATAATAGCAAGTCAAAAAAAAATCAAGATTTAAAAGAACTCAATGAACCATCAAAGAAAAAAAGAATTTCTAATTTTATTGTTCCATCATTTATCTCACACTATGTGATGAATTTACCGGATTCCGCAATCACGTTTGTTGATGCATATATTGGTCTTTATAATAATGGATTTCCAGGTTTAACGATTGAAGAAGTCAAAAAAATATCAGGTTTTAAGTTACCAATTATAAATGTTCATCATTTTGAAAAATATAAGGAAGAAGAAATGGTAGGAAAAAATATTGAAAAGGAGCTTGAGAAAAGAATGCATGCAAAAATAGTCGAAAAAATAAAGTATCAAATACCAATTGAAGATATTGATTTTCATGTTGTTAGACAAGTTGCTCCATGTAAATTAATGTATTGCATTTCTTTTGAATTACCTGAAGAGGTTGCTTTTAAAAGATAATGAACATCATGTGTATATGGACTAAACCAAAATTAGAGCTTTCCTAATTATTAAAATTTTATATTATTAGAACTTTAATCTGGAGATACACACTCTAAAAAAAATAATTTTTATGATTTAATTCTGTAAAAGTATACTTGCTTTTATTCTCCATCTAACAGCACTCCAAAAAGAGCCATAGCTCCATGTTAAATTCTCTGCACCTTCCATGAAACCATTATATTTATTAAATTGTTCACTCATATGACCTTTTTCATCAACATGATCTCTGATAACTTTTAAAAATGAATCAGCATATGACATAAGTGATAAAGTGGTTTCGTTAAACGCTTGGGAATTAAATGGCAGAATAACTTTCTTAGAATCAGTATTTGGATTTAAACTAATAAATGAAGAATAGAATGCATACTGATCCTTTGTAATAATTAAATCTTTATTGTGGAAATAAAGATAATAAACCAGTTTATAAATTATTTCAGATGCTGAGGCGGTTGAAATAAACCATGGATTACCCTCACTTAACCCAATACCATCATAGATATCTTCTGGGTATCTTCCTAGTGCCACCCCGTTACCAAAAGTATTATCTTTGTGATTAATTGGATACCTATATCTCATGTCATTAACTAATGCAGCTAGAGTACTTAAAACTGCGGAATCAGCAACTGAAAATGGAATCTCTATCATGTCAGCAATATCATCGATGTCATGAGCTCTTAAGCAAGCTAAAACTGAAGCAATGTCTAAACTGGTTCTTTTACCTTGAACCACTAAAGATGGAGTTTCAATAAGGTATGGAATGTTTGGATGTTTGAAGCCTGATTCAACTAGAATAAAATACCTTAATGCAGTAAATGATAATTTAAGTTTCAAATTAAATTCATTATCGTTGAATTCTTCTGAAATCTTTATACCTGACTTTAAAGCTTTAAGCATTGTTAAAGAAGTGAATAGGTGAATAGAATCAACTTCTTCCCATAAATCAAAACCATTCATATTCCAATGCATTATAATGTAAGTTAAATCCGGTTTTAAAATTTCATTGTAAACGAATGTCATATTCGATAAATTTGGATTTTGAATTTCAATATCATTCTCTAATAAAAAATTAAGATAATTAGAGATTGTAATAACTCTCAAACCGGGACCATCTCTTTGGGGTCTACCCCAATGTTCATCAAATGTTGTTCCATCGGGCATGAACTTCGGTTCGCCTAAACCTTCATAAGATTCCCAAGCACCTGATTTATTATCCAATCTTTGTAAATGATAATTATTCCAAATATAAGATTCAATTGCGTAAAATAGCGTTTTAGAATATGGAGAATTTAGATCATCTTGATGATCTTGCAAGTATTCGATTAAAGAATTAATTGTAATTGCGGAATCTCTTGTCCATTGATAAAAATAATTTGGTTTTATAGTAGATGGAGATGCAATAACAGCACCAACTGAAATATGGTTGGAATGAATTCCTATCCCACCTATATTTGCTAATATACTGTTGAATGAAAATTCACTTTGTTCACTAAGCCATGACTCAAGTAAAGGATCTGTTGAAGTGGTCAAATTATAGATACTTATTATATCTGAGTCAATCTGAACTTCGGAAACTGGATCTTTCTTAATTGAGAAAAGAAAGTCAAAAACAGCTTTGAGAAAATCATATGGTGAAGAATTGAAGTCCGAGTATTTGACCAGCTGATAAGGCAGTGAAAGAACCGGATTTATAAAATAAGATAAAACAAGTAAAAGAAGTAAAAAGATACTATTTTGATGTAACTTCATTTAGTATCAATATGCTGAATGATCTTGTGTGTATAATTTGACAACTGATTGCAGTGTAGGAAACAAGGAAGTCTAAAGACGGGTAGATAAGCAAAGAAATAAAATGGGAAAAAGAAGCAAAGCCCAGATTAAATTGAAAACTTGTGAGGTTGTTGACAAGTATATGCTAAACCTAGTTTGATGGAACAGTAAAGCAAATGAAAGATCAAGCTGTGTAAAAAAATAAAAACAAGAATAAAAACAGGAAAAAAGAAGGATCCAACCGGAAAATTAAAAAAAAACCAAAAAATTCCCAGAACGGGCCAAGCCCTATATTATTAAGTCATGAACTTATTTTGGAAAAATTGAAAGTACTGCAACAGTAATTTATCTTAGTATCTCAAGAAGTTGCGCATTGTTAGTATAAGCTAAACCACATTGTATATTTAAATAATTCAATAACGGTGCATGATGCCGCATTTTGCAATCTGTGTAAATTGTGTGACATGAATGTACCTGGTTTTCATCTTTTATCATATCACTTTTGATGTCACCTGGTGTTCTTTTGCTTTTTTGGTTTTATATTATTTCATTCGTAGGTGGTTGCTATTACAATTAAACAAGCCAATTAATCAACTGTTCAACTGTTGTAATCTTTATTTTGTGGAGTAGACCCCTTCTGCGCCGATCGACTTGAATTCCGAAAGTCCGATACCTACCTTCACGGAGAGATGGATAATTAAACGACAACCACCAATTCTGAATCTCTCTCTAATTGTATCCTTTTTTTCTTTATAACAATCTTTTAAGTCTACAGAGCAGTTACAATCAACTGAAATGCCTCAAGAAATTAAAAAACTCGTTGAAATCCTTTCTAAATATGCAACATGTGACATGTCTGATGCGTTGGTTAAAAACAAACAGAAATATGGTGGTTCACTTCCAAATTTAAAACGTTATTCATCCAATGTTGAAAAGAAAACAATGGTTGGTAAAGCATATACCGTTTTGTTTGCTCCAAAGGATGACCCAAGGGATGCCATCAGTGGTGGTTATATTGATAAATTACCAGAAGACTCAATTTTAGTTATTGCAACAACACTCAACCTGCAAAAGAAAGATGCACCGTTTACTAAAATGACAAATGCTTTATATGGTGGTTTAATGTCTACAAGAGCTAATTATTTAAAAAGTAATGGTACCGTTGTGTTTGGTAGAGTTAGAGATATCGATGAACATTTAGAATTGAATAGAGATGTCTTCTCATTCGGTTTAGGATCGGCTGCTCATGGCCCTGTTGTTAAAATGGTTGGCATTAATGTTCCGCTTGAAATTTTAATTGATGGTTATCCTGAACCTTATATTGAAACAATCAATCCAGGTGACATAATTATGGGTGATGACAACGGTGTTGTTAAGGTTTCAAATGATGAAGAATTAGATTCGATTCTTGATTATATTCCTAAAAGGGTTCAAGCTGATACTCTTGTTAAAGAAGACATTATTAATGGCGAAGAATGTACCCCAGCGCAAAAGCAAAGAAGAGCTGGTCTTTAATTAATGTAACTTTTAAGCTTCGTAGTGCAGAATGAAATTTAATTTTATAGATTTTTTTAGGCCACCGCAAATTCAAGAAAGATTTTTTTTTAAAATGGCAAAAACAGATAATAATTATTAAACTTTTTTTTGCACTAGATCTTCAAGTACATACGATGGTCAAAGATACCGCCTACTACGACTTGTTAGAAATTCAAACAAATGCAACTGAACTTCAAATTAAAAAGTCGTATAGAAAGTTAGCAATTAAATATCATCCTGATAAAAATCCAGATAACGAAGAAGCAGCAGAAACTTTCAAAAAAATTAGTGAAGCATATCAAACTTTAAGTGATAAAGGATTAAAAGCAAAATATGATCAATATGGTATTCAAGAAGGTAATGCTTCTGAAATGGCAGATCCTGAAAAGTTTTTTGATGATATTTTTGGTGGTGAATCATTTGTGCCTTATGTTGGTGAACTAACATTATTGAAGAATTTAACAAAGGAAATGGAATTACAAAATCAACAACAAGAAAACGAAGAAGTTGAAGAAAAGGAAAAGCAACAAGCTGATCGATATTATAGTTCCCATAAATCTAGTTCTGCCAATAAATTTTTAGGTGATAACAATTTAGATAACTTATCGCCAGAAGAACAAAAGAAACTAGTTGAAACCGAAAAGCAAAAACAATTAGATGCAGAAAAAGAAAAACTAGAGGAAGAACAACGTATTCATAGAGAAGCAATTCAGAAAGAATTAACAGAAAAATTGATAAATAGATTATCATTATTTACAGAAACTGACAAAAATGATGATATAATCAAATCCTTTCAAGATAAATTTAAAGAAGAAGCAGAACTGCTAAAAATGGAATCTTTTGGTTTAGAACTATTGCATACAATTGGTTTAGTTTACTATAATAAAGCAAATACATTTTTAAAATCTCAAAATTATTGGGGAATTGGTGGTTGGTACGGAGTTTTGAAAGAAAAGGGTGGTATAATTAAAGATACATATTCAACTATTAGTATGGCATTAGATGCGCAAAAAACAATGGAACAGTTAGCTACTATGAATGAACGTAAAGAAAGAGAAGCAGAAAGAGACCTGAAAGCAAATCAAAAGGATGAAGATGGGAATCCAACTGAAACTTCGGAAACTGTTGAAGAATCAAAAACTAATGAAACGGTAAAATCAGATCAAGCCAAAGATATCAAGAAGGATGGGGAAGAGGCTGATGAAGAAGTGGAAAAGAAAAAAGAGCCTATTGATGAGGGGCCTGTTCCGACAGATGAAGAAATTGCAGAAGTTGAAAAGCTGCTTATGGGTAAAATTTTAGCAGCTGCATGGAAAGGATCACATATGGAGATTTCATCAAATTTAAGAGAAGTTGTATCAAATGTACTTTTTGATGAAAGAGTTCCATTAAGTAAAAGAATTGAAAGAGCTGAAGCTTTAAAATTAATTGGCTTAGTTTTCAAGAAAGTTGAGCGGTCAAAATGGGAAGCAGAAGAAGCAAAAATTTTTGAAGAATTAGTTGCTGAAGCAACTCAAAAAAAGACGAAGAAATAATGGTTAGATAAAAACAAATTTTTAAATTTATAGAAAATCTTTTAAACGTTTATCTTTTATATTATGTTTTATATTATGTACAGAGAGATTTCATAACAACACCGAATTAATGATAAGAAATAATACTTTATTGATTATTTTTCCACAGAATAATATACCTTTCTTAAATCGACAACCTTCTTACCTCTTTCCAGTGCCATTTCGTTAGTCGTTTTTTGTTTCAATAATGCTTCTATTGTACATTTTACAACATTCATCTTATTTCTTGATCTATAAACTTTTGATGAGAGATCTTTAATACCAGCGCATTGAGCCAATTCAAAAACCATTGGATTACACCTTAAACCTGAACCTGGTGGAGCAGATCTTAGATGGACAACAGAAGCACCAAATTTATGTTCTATATTACCATAAATTGTTCTATCTTCTAATCTTGGAACTTTAACTAAATTTTTAACTGCTTGCCAATGTGCTTTTAAAATTGCAGTACCTGGTTCTTCAGGATCTTTACCTTCACCAATACCTAGCATACCGTTACCATCACCTGCACAAACTAAAGCATAGAATGAGACAATTTTACCCTTTGATGTTTGATTTTTAACAGTCTTTAAAAGTAAAGTTTTAACTTTCAAGCCAAAAATATATCTTTCATTGAAACCAGTTGCTAAGGATAATTTCTTTGCCAATTCACCTAATTCGGATCTTTTTTCATTACCTTCAATATCTAAGATTTGATCTTTTGGCACATCAACTTTGTTTGGCTGAGAAATTTCAGTAAAGGAATTTGTTTTTAAATCTTTATGATCGAAATAATCACTCTTTTTGGTAAAATCGGTCATGAAATGTGGAGCAAATTGAACAGGACTTAGTTGTCTTTTTGCAAAATGTTTTGGTTCAATAGCACTTTCAGCCTTAAGAATTGAATCAACAACTTCAGGATCATAATATTTAAGTAAATATTGCATATGGCTAACCTTCTTTGGATCCAAACTTTGAGCTCTCTCATTTAGTATTATTCTTGAAGAAGAAAACATACGTTTGCTTACAGCTAAAAACATGTTTGTCGACATGGTTGCGTATGTAGATATCCAACTTTAATAAGTGCAATTATTCAACAATCTTTCTTATGGAATTCATGAACAATTTCTTTCATCAGTCGAAGCTGGAAAATAAAAAACTCTGAGAAAGAAAAAAATCACTAAATTTTTGCGACGAGCGACGCAACGGCTTTCAGTAGAATTTTAGATTTATTATAGACAGGTTTTATGAAGAAAACTATACAAGATGAGAAAGTATATTATTCTGATTATATTTTTTTTGGAGCAAAAATAGGTTGTGGTAAGTTCTTAACTGGTTGTTCACCTACCATAACCTTAGCCATTGTTGTATGCAAGTTATCAACCTGAAGTTGAGCATTGCTATTTAATGCATTTACAACAACTTGTGCATTAACCTTTAATTGACTAGTTTTATATTTTTTATTTGAATCAAAGATTAATTCTTGCCTTTTACCCTTGACTACAGTATCAAAAGTTTGTTGAATTTCAACTGGTGAAATATTTAATAAGTTTTTGATGTTTGCAACTGATCTTGCTAAATTGTTTGGTAATGTGGTGTTAGCAAATGGATAAAGTAATGAGTTATAAGGCAAATATTCAACATTTGATTTATTAACATCCAATAATTTAAAACCTCTTTTTGTTGTAATTTTTTCTAAAGCTCTTAATAGACGTGATTTAGTGTCATATGCTAATTTATCTTTTAATAGTTCTAATTCGGGTTTACTAACAATTGGAACAGTATATTTATTTGATGATTCATTGAATTTCGCAAATGGGTTGGATTTTGAATCATAATTTTCAGCTTTATGTAATGCACGAGATGTAATAAATTTTAAGACGTTTACTTCTGGTGTTGAAAGTTCAAGTTTTGATTCTGTTGACTCATTCTTTCTTCTAATATATAAAGCTCTTTGCTTTTGAATTTCAGCAAATGATAAACCTTCAGTGTTCAAAAATGGCGATGAGGGTGATGAATTAGTAGATGTTGATGATGCTTTCGCTTTGTTAAACTTATCATAATGAGAAACAGTTTGTTCAACTCTACTATATGAAGATCTATTATTGTTAGAAAAACCTCTCTTCTCGTTATTTCTCGTGTTACTGTTGTTGTATTTCTTAGTATTATTGCTAAATTTCTTATTGTTGTTTTTGTAATTATTTTTTTTAAAATCTTTCTTTTCACCTCTATCGGAACTCTTAAATTGTTTCTTTGGGGATTTCTTGATCATGGTTCCAGCGGCAGATGGCACGCTATTTTCAGTGATAGCAGCCAATTTAGATAATAACGAATTCATTCCAGACGGTACCTTTTCAGCAGCATTTGCTTCTGTAGCCAATCCTCTAGCGGTGACAATCAATCTAAAGTTATTCTTTGAAAACATCAGTTTATTCAGGTGGACAATTTTCTTTGCAATCAGCTTTGCATTCCACATACTCTCCGTACTGTTTTCTTCAACGTTTTCGGTTTTCATGTAACGATGAGTGGAAAATTGGAAAAACCGGGTAAATCCACAGTTTCGTCGATCGACGCGAGCTCGTAAGATATCGGTAATATTAGCAGTTTTCGTAGAAAGCCGGAATCGGAGAAAAAAAAAGAAACTGATTTACTGCAATCTTTTCACTTAAATTCATTTAAAACTCAGCTCATAGCAACTTAAACCAGTGTTTTTTCTATATGGTGTTATATTCTTTCTACTGTTAGTTATTCTTAAAGTGTTTCTTTAGGTTATATTGTTTCTCATTACTATGTTCTCACATTATACATATCTTCCCACTGAGCTTCAACTCCGCGTCTTGGACCATCTCCCAGCCGTTTCTTTTTGCAATGTTTTTCAGTCAAACACTTCTATGAACTCACTTGCTTTATCTTCCATGCATTCAAATATTAATAACTTAACAGGTAACGAAGATCAATCTTTCTATATATCCATTTTTTCTCCTCAAAATAAACAAAAATTAATTGAAACTTTTAATACAATCTGTGTTTCCAATCCATCATCTCAATTAAATACTCCAACTTTTGAGAAATCAATTCAAACAAAATCTATTGATTTAAATCAGCTTTCTGATAAGTTAAATGAATTAAATAAAAAGATTCAAACTAATAGTTCTTTAGTTTTTAAAACATCACATTCTTTCCAGTCTCAAAATTTTCATAGTACAATTTTTCAACTTGGGAACTTAGAATATACAAAAAATCCACTCAAGTTAAAGGATAATCAAATACCTGTTAAAAATAGTAACAAAACTTCAGCGATGCAACTGGTAGTGAATGAGGATGAACCATGTGTTAAAGTTCAATTTGAAATGCAGCTACAATCAAAATCCGATTTTAAAACATTATTCAAATTCAACTCAAAGTTGAATCAAATCCGTACAAATAATACATCAACCTCAGGTACTCTTTTATCTGAAAATAAAGCAGTTTCTATTGATTATACCCTAACTAAAGGAGAAGAATTACCTCCTCGTTCCGGTTATGATTACGATGTTTTTCACAACTACGATATACAATTTGGTAACTTCCAAGTTAATACTACTTACTTACTTCATTGTTATGAACAAAAGGTTTGATTTATATATTCTAAAATACCCATTCATTCATTTATAGAACTCGCATATTGCTTTATAGAACACTTTTACTTCATGTTTTGATAATTATCAGCTTTTATTAAGTAATTAGTAATTAGTAATTAATAAACGTTTCACTTTTTTAGAGAATAGAAAATAGAAAATAGAAAATAGTAAGCTTAATTAGTTTTATCGCACCATAATTTTAATCTTTCTTTGATTCATTGAATCAACGCATTTTTATCAACGTGTTTTTTGTAACGGACCTTTTGGCCAGTTTCCAATGATTTCATACTTAAATTTGATCAAAAAGGCAGATACTGTTCCATATCCACATGAAAAATCATATAATGAATTCATGAAAAATGTTTATATTTTTATTTCACATGATGAATCATTTCAATTAGGTTACTTGCTAGAAATCGTTGTGAATGAGCTATCAAAGTTTCCACAATACTTTACAGTTTCTGATCAGGATCGCACAGTTCAAATGGATGCCTCATTAAATACAATTGAATTACGTGAATCTGCAATTTCTGTAGTTGGAAAATATTGGAAATCTAATAAACTGTTTGATACATTAAACGGATGGAGAAATGAGCAATACACGATTTTTGATCCATTGCAAAACCCATATTTTCGTGTCGAACGTGCAGTATGTCCATTATTAGGTCTTGTGATGTATGGTGCTCATATCAACGGATACATTGAATTACCAAATGGTGAAAAAAAATTATGGATACCTAGAAGAGCTGCAAATAAAGCAACTTATCCTGGTATGTTAGATAATACTGTTGCTGGTGGATTAGGATATCCTTATGGACCTTTAGAAACTGTATACAAAGAATGCTATGAGGAAGCTGGACTGGATGAAGAATATTTAAGAAAAGGTAATAAAGTTAAAGCATGTGGTGCTATTTCTTATTTTTATCAATTAAAACCAATGGAATTTAGTAGTGAACTAGGTTTAATCCAACCTGAAGTTGAATATATTTATGACATCAAAATGGACATTGATAAAGTTCCATATCCTGTTGATAATGAATCGGAAGACTTCCAATTAATGAGTGTTGATGAAATTAAAGTTAGATTGTCCAATGGTGAATTTAAAGATAATTGTGCTGCAGTTATAATTGAATTTTTGATCAGACATTCAATTTTAACTGCTGAAGATGAAAAAAATTTTATAGAAATAAATAGTCGATTACATAGATTTTTACCATTCCCAGTAAGGGGTAATTAAGCTTTTTTTATAAATGTGAATAAATAATTTAAAAAATTGGACTATTTACTGAAATGTAATTTAACGTGCATCCATTCTCTTGAAAGCACTTCTGGGACGCTTAGTGAAACGTTACCATAAGTTAATGGAGCAAAGAAGATGAAACCTGAGATAATAATAGCTAATACTAAAACAACAAACGATATATATGGTAACACGTTCAACGAATTTGGTTTTTCACCTTTATCACACCATTCAATTCTTCTATTATTGGTGAAAATAATTTCACTAAATCCGGCTGCAAATAGTGCAGCTAGTAAATGTGCAGGTAAATAATGATGTAAAAATTTTTGTCTCCCCATCAAGAAAAAGGGTAAATAATGAATTAAATATGCAACAAAAAAGAAGCTAATGTTTTTATAAATTTTAGCTCTTGAAATATCAGTCAAAATACGAACATCTCTATGAACAGTTAGTTGATCAAATGCAATTATTGCTAAATATCCTAACATCATTAAGACTTCGAACCACCAACCAGGAATATTACCAATAAAATAAATTTGCTGCTTGGTTTCATTCTTTGTCCAGAATGAAACACCTGAAAGGCATAATGGCCATGAATCTGGTTGTGAAGCAAACGGGTGTTCACTTGATAATTTATTGTTATGTTCAAACATCAAAAATTGTAATTCCCACCATTTCTTTAAGAATGAAATTTTTTTGATTGGCTTTGGAGTAAATTCAGCTCTTGGGCCTGTTAATCCAATAATTGTGTCAAAATACCAATTATTTTCATTATCTTGAACATTTTTGTTACCGTTAACTTCCTGTTGATTGAATGCCCAATCTGGTAATAAAACATCATTATGTGTCCACATTGCAACAACTGTTGGAACATGTACAATCTTAATAATTGAACCTTTGGTTTTCAAAATGTCATCGGGTTTCTTATCCACTGGATCAAATTTAAATAATGTATCATTAAATCTTTGTCCGTCACCCTCTTCAATGGAAACAACGGTAAATTCCTCATTGGTTGGATATAATGGAGATGCAACATCATGTGTTAATAAATAACCATTAGTTTCAATATGTTTTAATCTAAACATATCTCTTTGGCGGACTAGATGACCTAATTTATTACCACTAAACTCGTGAGCGGGTAAAATTTGCCATTTATCACCTTCTGATTCCATTGCCGCATTAAGACATGTAACTTGTTGGCTTTGGGATGAAATTCTACCATCATCGTAACGTAATGGATAATTATATGGGTGAGAATGTAAGAAACAATTGGTACTTTTATGTTTAATTGTGACAATATCATAGTAATTAATGTCTCTTGATTCTTTTGCTAGAATTGAATCACCTAAAGTTTCTTGGAATTCAGAACTCATGAATGGATCACCTGGACCAGATTTAGTTAAAATTGAAAAATGAATATAAAACCAGCCAAGGTAAATAATGAATGGAACAACAATTAACAGTACAAAACGTGCAATAAAATGTCTTGAAAATTGTCTTAATGTTAAACCTGTTTTATAATCCAATAAATTCCATAAATCACATGCTACTGCAACACCGACTGAAAAAAACGTTAATACACCAACATATTTAGTTGAAATAACACAGGAAAGCGAAACACCACATAAAAATAACCACGTATACCAATCAACTGTAAATGGAGCTTTTCTTAATTTCGCAAATCTGACATAACAATACATTGAAGCAGCAACTGATATAATTAATGTTGCATCAAGTAAAATTAATCTTGTTTCTGCGACATGAGCGTTATCAAACGCAACAATTGAAGCTCCTAAAATACAAGTCCAAACTGAATAATTACACTCTTTCAAAGTTTCAAACATCAAAGTAACGGTTAAAGTACCTAAAATGGCAGAAAGTGATCTTAATGGAATATAAGGAATTGAATTATCAATATAACTATCACCAATATTTTCAAATTTAAATTTACCATCAAATCCTACTAACCAACCAACAAATGCAATCAATAATTTTGCGAATGGTGGATGTAAATCAAAAAAATAGGTTCTTTCAATATAATACGAAGCAAACTTACCGAAATGAACTTCATCAAAAACAACTTCACTTGGATACCAAATATAATAAAATCTAGCTATAAACGCACTTAATGTAATGGCAATATTTGCAAATAAATACCATTTGTCTTTTGAAGTACGTATTTCACTACTATCTAATTTATCAATGATTGGAGTACCGTCGACAACTTCTGAAACTGCAACTGGAGTTGCTGGTTTTTTTGCAGACCTCTTAGGAGCCATATTTGGAAGTATGAGATGGATTCAATAATAAAAACTTGAAAAATACAAGCTTTAGCTTATGGTGACACGTAATAAAAAATTTCAAAATTCACGACGTTAAAAATAAGAACTGAAAATTGAAAGCGCTTGTTGTTCAGTTTTGATATGTTTCATTTTTAATGTCAGCATAAGAAGTTTTCTTCTTATCTGTATTTTTTAGTTATTTGTTTGGACACGTTTCTTAATTGGTATTGACCAGATTTACAATATTGATGTTATCAAAACCTATCTGGAAAAAAATGGCTGTTTCGGCGACCAGATATGTGGTCTATACGCGTCCTCAAAGACGCCTTATCTCAACGGATGACATGTTTGAAGCATTTGGTGATTCAAAGACAACAAATAAAGTTGAAAAGGTAAAACTTGTCTCAGTTCCAAATGTTAAATCCACAGCGTCTAAAACAATGTCTAAAACAATAGATCCAGTAATAAATATTAATCGTGATTTTAGCTCAAAATCTACATCATACAATTCAAATTCTACTTTAAATGTTTCAGCAATTAATGATGTATTTACTAAATCATTGAATGATTTTGATGCATCTAAAGATTCAAGTGTTAGTAGTACGACTAATTGGTCTGAATCATTTCATGGTTTAGGCAATGCACCGTTTAGTAAAGAGTCGCAAGATGTTTTATATTCAGAATTAACAGCAGATGATATTGAAATTACACCTGATGGATTATTATATTTACCAGAAATAAAATATAGAAGAATTTTAAATCGTGCATTTGGTGCAGGTGCATGGGGTCTAGCTCCAAGATCTGAAACATTAGTTCAAATGCAAGAAAATGGAGGTTTGTTAACAAGAGAATACGGTTTGGTCATTCATGGTAGACTGGTTTCAATTGCAAGAGGTGAACAAACTTTTTTCAAGGAACAAGGAATACCAACTGCAACGGAAGGTTGTAAAAGTAATGCATTAATGAGATGTTGTAAAGATTTGGGTATTGCTTCTGAGTTATGGGATCCAAGGTTTATTAAAAAATTTAAGAAGGCAAATTGTGAAAATATTTTTGTTGAATATGTTCCAACTAAAAAGAAGAAGAAGATCTGGAAAAGAAAGGATGAAGATGTTGAATACCCATTTAAGAGATAATTAACTTAATTTTTTATAGTTTTTGTATATAGTAATAATAAATGAACATTTAAAAAACGTTAACGTTAAAAACTTCTTGATTCACTTAAAAGATTTAGCTTTTGATTAGCTTCTACTTAGGAAACTTTTTAATTTCAAAAACGTTTTAATTTAATCTAATTCTACAGATAAATTTTTCGAAAACCCAAAACCTGTTGTTACATTATAATTAAAAAAAGGAAAATTATTTATTCCAAAGTGAAGAAAATTTATAAATTAAATAAAAGAAAAATAATCTAGATTATTTATAAACCTTGTTGAGCTCTTCTTCTGTCTCTTTCTTCAGCAATGGTAAATTTAATACCCTTACCCTTTGGTAATGAAACGTATGGCTTACCTGCTTCGTTACCAATAACAAAAACATTAGATAATCTGGTAATGAAAGAGTTATCTAAAGCATCCTTTAAGTGGACTAAATCAAAACCACCTTCGTGTCTTTCTCTGTGAGTGATAACACCAACTCTACCTAAAGAACGACCACCAGTAACCATAGCTAATTTACCGGTTTCAAAAGCAATAACATCGGAAATCTTACCGGTGTCTAATTCGAGCTTAACAGAGTCACCAACTTTAATTGCTGGATCTGGGTATCTGATAGTTCTGCCATCATGGGTAACAACATAAGGAATACCCTTCTTACCTAATTGGACCTTCTTAACCTTACATAATTTGTATGCAGCTTCTTCTGGAGTAATTCTGTGAATTGCAAATCTACCCTTAATATCGTAGATTAATCTGAAGTTTTCATTGGTTGCTTCTAAAGAGATAACATCCATGAAACCTGCTGGGAAGGTAGTATCAGTTCTAACCTTACCATCAACCTTAACGTGTCTTTGCATTAAGATAGCATTGACTTCTCTACCGTTAAGAGCATACTTTAATCTGTTTCTTAAGAAAACAATTAATGGCATGGATTCTCTTAACTTGTGTGGACCAGTAGATGGTCTTGGTGCATAGACACCTGATAACTTGTCTAACATCCAATGCTTTGGTGCAGCTAATCTCTTTAAGTGGTGCTTTCTGAAATAATAAAATAATTAAAATAAAACTAAATGTTAGTAATTTGTTCATAAAAACTTGAAAAAAAATTCAATAAATAAAAAAATGGTAACTGAAAATTATTATCCAGTATTTTCTTCTCTTTTTTCCAAATACATTCATAAAATATAAAAAATATTTTAATCTTGTAAAATGGTGGGCGAAATCGTCCTTCATACGCCTCTATTTTAAATTTCCCAAAGAAAATTTAAAATAGAGCCATAGGTTATTAAAATCTCAATGAATTAAAATAACAATATAAAACGTTATAAATCTTTCAATCATAACGTAGTTAAAAACAAAGAATATTTACCTTTTGAACTTTTAATATTCCAACATATGAAAAATAAATAATTGAAAGAACGAAACTGTTCAAACATTTGACATGCTTAATACATACGGTCCTCTTGCCATTTTGAATTAATTCTACTTGGTTGAGAAAAGAAAGGAATTTAAAAGAAGGAAAAGCAGAAATTTTCAAGAAACGTAGTTAATAAATATTAAATGATTTAAGAACACTTTCCAACAAGCGAGACATTGAAAATCATTTTTCACAGTTGTGCGTGGATTTTTTTTACCAGGGTTATTTGTCCTAAAAAAAGGGTTTACAAAATTTGTATGCGGTGCGAGGGTGTTATTCACGTGACAACATGAATTAATATATATATATATATATATATATGCATGCAATGTACATATGCATGCACATAGTATCCTTCATCATAGAAGAGTGTGGATTTAGTCATAAATATTAAAATTGTATAAAACGTTTGAAGGAATAAAATGCAAAATATAAAAAAGTCGTAAAAAATAGGGGAATACAATTAAAAAAATAAAAAGGCCTGACAAAAACATTTCATAAAATAAAACATGCAATAAATTAGTTCCAATTGGTGATTGCATAATTTTTTAACATTTGACCAAGATTAAACTCGTTTGAACAATCATTATAGAATTTCACAGATAAAGATAACTTTTTGAATAATTCTATATCATCATTGCATGCTTCCTTTAAAGCAACTAATATAAAAGGTTCAATAAAATCATAGAATACAACGTTCGTAAATTCAGTATGTTCATTACTTTCTTCATTTAAACTTTCATATGATTGAATGACATTTGGTACATAATAATGATGTAATGGCTTATGAATTGTATCATCACCGTCAATACCAAAATCGTCAATTGTGGTATATCCGTAAGAAATTGGTCTTTCGCTAGGAGTTTCGTAAGGCGTGGTATCATTAACATTATTGTCGTTTTTCATAAATTTATTATCAAGTGCACGTAGCAGTGGAGATTTTAAATCTTTATTATCAATTATAAAATCACTCTTGTTAAGTATATATTTAATTCTGTGAGCAATTTCAGATGGAACTGATGGTATAACTTTCCACATATTTTTGAATGGAGAAACTGTGAACAAAGAATTTTTATTAAATTCTCCCTTATATAAATCATATCTAATTCCACCTGTATTAATTAAAATGATTCTATCAAATTCTTCATTAAAATTAGGAAGTTTTTCATTAATAGTGCAATATTTTGGCTTTAGTTGGATTAAAATTTCATTTTCTAAAAATCTGAGCAATGATTTCTCATCATTTTTTTCATAATCTGCTGCAGATGTATAATAACTTTGTGGTACAAACCCATAAACTTCGTTTAAATTAAGAGATTTGGAATAATGTGATAATTCCTTTGAGATAAATAATCCCTTTTCAGTATTAAACTTATCTAAATTTGTATGGTTTGTGTGGCTCATAAATGAATGTAAATTAAAATCAATATATTTCCTATCAACATTACTTGTTACAAAATTGGAGTCATTAAAATCCACATTTGGTAACTCGTGAATTGATAAAAATCCAACAGTTTCGCAATATCTACCAGATTGTAAACCCGTTGATAAGTTATCTAGTACTGCAAAATCCCTGATATGAGAATGACCTCCTAAATATTGAATATAAGTATTTGGGAAATAAGATCTAAAAAAATTATGTAATTCATATAATTCAAGCCAATTATGATCCACCGGTATATGACCAAATATAACAATTGTATCGACTGGATAGTTTTCGGAGTAATCTTTAACTAACTCAATGAACCAAGGTTCATTCAAAATGTGCATAATTGGAATAACATTAACTCTATCATTTGCCATTTTAAAGTCAAACAGAAATGAAAAACTTAAAATATTCAGGTGATTAACTTCAGTTGTGAAATATCTATGACTATTATTACCAAAAATTACCCACTCATTATCATCATTTTTATATTGGACGTTGGTAGAAATGAATTTTTCTCCGTAATAAGGAACTAAATTTTCAAATTCAAATTTACTAATTTCTTCTTTGTATAATTCATGGTTACCAACAGTTATCAAATCATAGTCTAACATTTGAAAAATTTTTGAAGATAATTTACCATTTGGAAAAGTTAAATCACTTAAACCATTGCCATCGTGTCTATCACCAGAATCGACTAACAACAAGTCACCATGGTGATTGACATTGATCAGAGATTTTAAATTATGATGAAAGGAAGTTAAGTCTCCCCAATCAGCAGAATATTGCTTTTGATTTAAATGACCTAAATACCAACCATGAGTATCAGTGGTATGTAAAAAATTCAACTTACCAGGCTTTAAATTTCTCAATGGTTCGTTTAAATTTGGTAATCTCGAATGTAACTGCTGATTGATAATAATTTTATTATATGGATTAAAAAATCTTAAATCATGAGTACTTACTAACGGTGCAGTGTTTATGTAATCTTGAGTATTAATAACATCGGAATTAGTAATTGAACGAATGTTTAATAATAATATAACAAATATGAATATAAAAGTGAATATGTGAGTAAATACGAGCATTTGTAATGTCTTCAGATAAAAATATGACGTGGGAAAAGTTTAATTAAAGAAAAAAGCGAGTCTGATCAAAAACAACTTGAAGATTAAATGGGATCTGTGGGTATCTGACTAGAATGGATAGGATAAAATAAAATGATTGAAAGAAACAATGTATGACAAAGAAAGATTGTATTTAGAGAATTACTTTGAAAAGCAGACAAAAACGAGTTCCCTGTCTTTATTTATACCCTATGTCACCAGCAATTGCCGAGGCAGAGACTATTTTCTAGTCTTCTTTGGTAAGTAAGCCGTTCTGTCTAATTTCTAATCATCTTCCGTTATTGTTTAGAACGGCACTCGCGGAAGAGAAAACAAAAAAACGGAAAACAAGAAATACAATAACATTTCCTAAAACGGATGACTTCAAGTATGCGGTCGGTCGACGCAAGGTATGAATGACCCGCGAAGCTTTTGGCAGATTTTTGTTTGCAAGTGAGGGGAGAAGAAGAAGAAGAGACAACATGAATATTGAATTAAAGATTTAAGTGGTAGCTCAAAAGAGAACATTTTCTTTGGACAAGGCACACAGACACGCACCTGCACTTCACTATATTATTCATCTGAGGTACTCTCTAGACGTTTTCAGTTTTATTGAGTTCTAAAATCATCAATTTGCAATTCTTATTTATTACTATCATATAACCTAATTGTTGATCAATTTTATCAATATCAATTCATTAATTTATTTATCTATTTATACAGTATATTACACATTCACATACATTAAATACACCTATTAAAATGTCTACAACTGCACAAACGACTGAATCATTTAAACTTCCAAGACCTTTTTTACTTAAAGATCAAGATGTTTCAACTGAAAAATTTCAACCAGCTGATACATTTTCAGAAACCAAGAAAATTGCCATTTATTCTACACTTTTCCTTGGTGGTATGCATGTTAGAAGATTATTACAACATAGAATGGGTTCTGCAAGACCAGGTCAAGAAAGATATCTTAAACTATTTGAATTATCACCAAGACATTTTATATCGATCCCATTTGCATTAGGTACTTATAGTTTTATTTCAAATTCTTTATATAATTTAGATGAAAAGAGAACAACAGGTAATGAAATGATTGCAGCATCTGCTGGTGTTTTAGTTGCAACTATTTTCAAAGCATCACCATTAAATCAAAAAGTTGGTTTAGCCTTAGGTATGGCTACATTTGTTGGTTTATTTAATTGGACTGGTGGTTTAATTGGTAATTTTAATACTAATTTCACACAAATGACACATGCGGGTGAAATTAACAATCAAGAATCAAACAAATCATTAGATGAAGATTTTGCAAATGGTACTTATCAAAAGCAAGGATTTTGGGAATTATTATACAGAAAGCCGCTATCTGAAACTATTGATGATCTTGGTGAAGGTAGAGGTATTGGTAAATTATGATAAATTTTCGTTAAATTCATTTTAAAAATTCTTATTTATTTTCATCTTTATATAATTAACATTATTTTTGTTATATATTATTTTTCCTATTTATTCATTTATTTTTAAAAGATAAAAAAAAAACTAAACAAAACACATAAAAAATTTATCAACAGTGATAGTGTCGTGAGAATATTTTGATAGAATAAGTTAACCTATAATTTCTAATTAGTATCTATAAATACAAAAAGAGTAGTAATGTTTTGGTTCTTATACTCGCTGTTATAGCCGCTATCTGTTAGTGTTCAAACCGGAAAGAAATTAAAATAATGTAGAATTATATAAAATAGAAAAGAATGTCCTTAAATATTATCATGTTGAACAATAACTTTAACTTTACCACTACATGGATATTTTTTATTTAACTTTTTAATCTTTTTCTGAAATCCTAAAGCTCTTGATTTTATACTATAACTATATTTAATGCCATCATTTGGTAATGTTATGATTAAAGTATTGTAAATATCCTTGGTTTTATCCTTGTCTTTCTTTGAAGTAGATTGATGAACCAATTGACCACTTTCATCATCGGAATCATTTGATATATCATTAGCATTAGCGCTTTCATCATTATTTTCGAATTGGAATTTTAAGGAACCTGGTCGTATATTCCCACCTGGGTGAATACCACAAATAACATGCATCATTTTACCACATAACTTAGTCCAATAAATCATCCTTTCACCTCTACGTGGAGCAGAATCAATAACTAATTTTTCTAAACTTAAATAATAGTTCAACTCACTTAAAGGTAATTCTGCACCCCATCTTTCACATAATGCAATACCAATTAAAGCTCTTGTTCTATGAGATAAACCATGAGAACCAGAAATTATACCAGAGGTTGCAACATGTAATGCAGCAGTTGGTTGCAATTCTTTTGGATAAGAACAATGAACAAATGCAATGTTACATAATGCAGGTATTATTCGATTTTCAATTTCTTCAGGAACAATACCATCATTTCTACTTGGTAGACCAGTTTTCAATAATTCCATATATTTATGGGCAAGTAGTGGAGAATAAGGTCTTGTTGCAGTTATTATTGGATCTTCACATCTAATTTGACTTGGCAACATCGAATATAAAACACCTTCTCTAACGCCACCTTCACTAAAATGAACAGTTCTAATTTTTGGTAATGATTCAAATGCAGCACTTAATAATAAACCAACAGCAGGTAATTGTTGTTCTCTACGATTTGAAACACAGAATATTTTATTTGAACTATTAATATCCTTTAAATTCTCAAAGTTAAATTTTGGAACTTTCTTTTTCAATAATAAATAATTACACATGCTTTCAACTTTATCAAAAGTAGTTGCATAGCCATTAATTATTGTTTGAATTGGATAATTTGATTCATTTGCAATTAACAAATGACCCAAACCTCTTAAGCCACCACCACAACAAAATAATTTTATACCATTATTCTTTTTCAAATCATCAATTAATTCGGATGGTAAATTTATTTTTTCAAATGCTAATTGATAAGAATTTTTAATTTCATTAAATAACTCACTAGTATCATCATTTTTCATTCTATAAGTTAAGGCAGCGGCACCATACGGTAAAGAAACTGGAGTATCACTGATTTTAATATTACCATCCCTAGAAATAATCCAACTTAATTGCGTTGAACCACCACCTAAATCCATGAATAAACCGGAAACTTCTTGAAAGGAAGATGCAACACCATAAGAACCGGTTATACCTTCTTCTTCTTTGCTTAATAATTGAACAGTCCAACCAGTTGCTTGAAAGATTTTATCTCTAAATTCTTTTGAATTTGAAGCTTCTCTAGTTGCTTCAGTTGCAACAACGTTAACACCATTTGAAGGAACACCAAAATCTTCACAAATCCATTTGAATCTTCTCATTGATTTAATGATTTCATTAATTGCATCTTCAGGAATTGGATTCTTAGAATATTTATCATCATCTTTAATTTGAGCATCAAATAAAGAAATACCTAATCTATCTTTGAAAACACAAGGCATGATTCTAGCATGATGAGGGGCTTTTGAAGAAATGGAAAATCTGATACCATTTGAACCAATATCTACAATTGCGGTCAAAGCTCTGCCAACAATAGAAGCTTCGTTTTCATTTTCATGGTCGTGGTGGTGGTGGTGATCGTGATCGTGATCATGATCATGATCATCATGAAAAATATCATCAATGTGATGACTGTCTGGGGTGTTTGTATAACACAATGAGTCGTCGATGGACATTGTTGATGGTAACAAACCTGTGTAGATAATGTACTTACGTGTATGAATAACAATTCGGGAGGTTGAAATGTGACATCAGTCAGTCAAAAAAAAACATGAAGCCCCCACTCGCGACGTGAAAAACAAAAAACAGAAAACAAAAATTAATTGAGAAAATAGAAATTGAAACAATCGTTTTGAAAACGAAATCAGATTACTGATTATGTGAGGTAGAACTACTAGGGAGAACGTCTGCACCTTCCTACTACCTCTTCCACACAACACACAATGGACGTTGAACTTGCCCCAGAAGCGGTCTCAGACCCGGTCTCAGACCCGGTCTCAGAACCAACACCCACCCCGTCCACGGAGGACGAGCCCTCCCAGGCAATGGTGGGCTTTCCCCTCCCGGTCACCCCCTGCTGGGCCTTTCTTCGCCGCTGCTGCGTCAACTGCGTGCTCCCCTTCTTGAACGGCGTCATGCTCGGTTTCGGCGAGATCGTGGCGCATGAGTGGTGCTTCCGCCACCACTGGGCCGGTGCACGGGTGCAGCCCGCGTGGCGCATGCGCTCTCCGCCGGCCAATGTGTCGGTTCTCACGCGCTGAGCTGAGCTGAGCTGAGCGCAGGCTCGGGATAACTCCCCGTTCGCGGGGCTCAACTCCGAGACCTGGTTTCCCCACACGGGATAGGAGGCTGCATGGGAGCAATACACAACAGACTGACCGAAAGATCAATCAGTGATGACGGTGGTACATAAGAGAATCTCTTTTGTTGTTATTGCTATTTTTTATTCTTTCTTCATTCTATTTCTACTTCTATTTCTATCATTTCTTTATAAAATAAACATTCTAATACACATGTCTGACTATCAAGCTAGAGGTAACGCCTACCTTGTCAAATCCGTTCAAAATGTGCTTTTTTTCTACGCCCGTCGTAGAAAAATCATCCTAAGATTCTCTTATATAGTCATCATCTACATGCTTTTCAACAACGGCTCGAATAAAAAGAAGAAATCAAAATCATCTTCTAATACAGCAAATAGAATTAAAGATACTCCACAATTCAAAGGTAACAAATTTCAGAAAATTATTCGAAAATTCATTTATAAATTCAAATCTTCTCCAACTTATCTATTATTTTCTCAACTTAATATTAAAGATAAAAACACTCAATATTCTTTTTATCATTTCACGCTTCAAATATCTTTATTAATTACAAAAGCTTTCCTCACTTTAAAAATTGCCACTTTGGATGGTGATTTGGTTTCTTCCTTAATATCTCGTAAATTTAAAAGATTTTTCAAATTCTTAATTGTCTGGTTATTAATTGGTATACCCTCTTCAATGGTTGATTCATTATTGGAAAGATCTAAAACTTTGTTATCTCAATCAATTAGAAAAAATTTAACAATTAAAATGTTGGATGACTATTTACCTTCAAATGGTAATCCAACTATCTATCAAATGATTAATTCTAATGATCCAAATCAAATCAATATTTCCGATCCAAATCATAGAATAACTTCAACAATTGAGCATTTTGCTGATAGTTTCAGTATCTTACCATCTCAATTATTATCTCCATTCTCAGATATAATGATTGCTGCAAATCATATGTCAAAATCAAGTGAAAATTCTTCCGAAGGTGCTTTCTTATTAGGTATGGTTGCTAACATTTCAACTTTAATTTTGAAATTCTTCACTCCAAATTTCAGTAATTTAAATAATATTAGAAATACACTTGAAAATAAATTCCATGAATTCCATTCAAATATAATTTTAAATAATGAAGAAATTGCTTTAGCTAAAGGTCATAGTAAAGAAATCGATTTATTAGATACTTCATATTTTGAGTTTGAAAAATTCGAAAGAATGTCTTTAAGAAGACTGGCAGTTTATAATTTTGCTGTTTCATTTATTTTCAAATATACTTTAGGTGCTTTCGGTTTATTGTTATGTTCCGTTCCAACTTTTACATCTGTTTATTTAACTGGTATAGTCAAAGATGAACAATTGGTTTCACAACTATCCGCTGATTTTGTTGCAAATAGAAGTTTACTTTTAAAAGCAAGTGAAAGTTTAGGTAAATTAATTCAGTCCAAAAAAAATATTCAAAATATGGTTGGTTATGCAAATGAATTAAATGAATTCCAAAATGTTTTAATTAATATAAATGAATCTTCAACAATCGAATCAAATATAAACACTAATTATAATGGTAACAGTATGTATAACGATGAAAAAATTGTCAAACCCTTACTAACTGGTCCAAATGTTCAATATGGTAATGAAATTACTTTTGAAAATATACCTCTTATTACTCCAAACCATAATGTATTAGTTAAAATGTTGTCTTTTTCAATTAAAGAAGGTGATAATTTATTGATCATTGGTCCAAATGGTTGTGGTAAATCATCATTATTTAGAATTTTAGGTGGTTTATGGGATGTTCAAGATCCAGGTAAAATTATTGTTCCATATGATAAAAGGGATTTATTTTATTTACCTCAAAAGAGTTATTTTACTTACGGTACTTTAAGAGAACAAATTATTTATCCCGATTCTTATGAAGAATATAGGGAAAAAATATTAAGTTCAAAAAAATTAATAAATAATAAGAAAATCAGAAAATTTCCAGTAAAAATTCAAGATGATGAGTATTTAGTTGAACTTCTACGTAAAGTTAATTTGGAATATTTGTTAGATTATGATCATGATTTAGAAGATTCTGATAATGAATCAAATTTAATAATAGATGATGGTTCAAATTCTTCAAATTGTGTTTTCATGATTCCATGTCTTGATAGAACTGAAAAATGGCCCGATCTATTATCAGTTGGTGAACAACAAAGATTAGCAATGATTAGATTATATTATCATAAACCAAAATTTGCGGTTTTAGATGAATGTACTTCAAATATTTCTTCAGATTTAGAACAAGAATGTTATAGAATTGCAACTCAAGATTTGAAGATTACTGTTTTAAGTGTTTGTCATCGTACAACTTTATGGAAATTCCATTCTAAAATTTTGAAATTTAAAAGGACAAATGATGATGAAAAGGAACTCGGTGAAGGTGCTGCAACTACATTATTTACATCATTTGATCCAGTATTAAGATTAGAAAGACATGAAGAATTAATTAATATTGATAATACATTAAAAAGAAGTGATGAATTAACGAAAAGATTAAATGCTTTAAAAAATATGAAAAATTCAAGAAATGGTAGACGACAAGCTTTAATGTTTATTGAAGATGATGAATAAATATGTATTCAGTATTTACATCATTCTTTTTTATTTTATAAGAAAACAATACTTTTATTTTCATGTAACATTATATCACACCAATCATCATTTGATTCCCAACATTTTGTTATAATTTCAATCGCTGGACCTGCACTTACAGAACCTTTTTCTTCAAAATCATTCAATTTTTCTATAAATAAAAACCTTTTACTTTCATTCTGACATTCACAACCAGCTATAAATAACGGTAAAATAATACCTAATGCGTTGGGTGCCTTTGTATCTATATATTTATCAAATGTTTGTAATATTTCTAAACATAATTCTTGAATAACTTTTGAATTTCGTGGCATGAGTAAAACTCTTCTATATAATTGAATTATACCCATTAACAAAAAACAATGGTTTGAAGCAATAATTGAATTGATTGATTTAGTATGAATCGATCCATCATCATTTGAAAATTCAGTAAATTTCATTTTTTGAAATTTTGTTTGAATGTTAATTGCAGATTCAATAATCTTAGGTGATAACCCAATGACTGATCCAGTTATTGGAGTTGAATTGATTCTTTCATTAGCATATTTTACTAAATTAACATGTCGTATTAATTTCGATAATTGTGAATAAATTGGTAACAATTTAATATGAAATCCTAACATATAGTCAATCCCTTTATGAGATTCATCATCTAATAGTTCATGATTTTCAATAACTTCATAATCAATTTGATTATTTTCATCATCATCATCATCATTATTATTATTATTGTTGTTATTGTTATTGTTATTGTTATTGTTATTGTTATTGTTATTGTTATTGTTATTGTTATTGTTATTGTTATTGTTATTGTTATTGTTATTGTTATTGTTATTGTTATTGTTATTGTTATTGTTATTGTTATTGTTATTATTGGTATTACTAACATCTGGATTTTCTAAACATTCGAAATGTTGAAAATCGTTCGATTTGAATGTTAATGACTTAAACGAATTTGGAGATGAATAAGTATCAGAAATGGGTGATAATAAATCATTGCCTAAATTCAAATTATTACAATATTTTAAAATGTCATCTTCAGTTGGCTGTAATGGATTTGACAAATTTGTAAATATATCAATATACGCAAACCAACGAATTAAAAAATATAATAATTTAGATTTTTTAATCTCTCCACTAATCAATGATCCATCAGTTTTAAAATCCGAAATTAATTTATCAAATGGTTTATTGTATCCTCTCATCAAAAAAATCTGTTTTGCACCATTCATATGAACTTTCCATTTATCAGATTTATAATTAAATGCTAAAAATGATGAAAATAAAATCACTATAGTTAACGTTAAATCTGAAGTACATGTATCTTTATTATTTAATAAACATAATAAATCAGATAACGCTCTACTCAATAATGAATCAACAATTTCAGTTGAATCTTGTTTCAAAAGTGATGATTTATGAGCTGCACCAAATGCAACAACTAATGACATCAATCCTTCATTTGTCATTGCTAATTTGGGTAATACCATTTTGAACGGATTGTTAATATAAAGATTACTGTCTGCTGGTGTTAACACGGATGATGTTGAATTCATATAGAATAAAAATGAATCATAATAATATGGTACATTTAGTAGCATATCAGGTAATGGTAATAAACCTCTTGGAATTGGTTCTAAAATTTCAGAAATTGATGATGTTACAGATGGTGAGTTATATGGAATTAATGAGCTTGAATTGTAATCAGATAAACTATGTTCATATACTTGATTATTGTCTTCCTCTTCTTCTTTATCTTTTTCTTCATTTTTTTGAGCTTTTTTATCCTTTATCCCTCGTTTACTTTGCATTATTAACGGAATTGAAATTAAGTTGTTTGGTTGATCTTCTTGTAATTTACACAAATCAATTGCAAAATTATCAAGTTGAAATTCATCAGTTGCGTCAATTAGTTGGAAACTATTTTGTAAACGATTGACATTACGATTTTTAAATGTATTAGTGTATGAGGTAAAATTTTCAGTCAGGTTATTATCATTAATATCAGTAAAGTTATTAAATTCGTCATCTATTCCTATTATTCTATTATGGTTTGGCAAATGTTGATCAAATGATTGTGGTTGTGATTGTGGTCGTGGTTGTGGGTGTGGTTGTGGGTGTGATAGATGTTGCTGTTGCTGATGTTGCTGCTGCTGCTGCTGCTGTTTTGGTCCGTTTTGTGGAAAAAACTGGGAATCATCAAGTTCTTTGAGTAATGAAAATGGTGAATTGGGCAGTAGTTTTTCATCAAATAAAGACCTAAACATTGTGTTTGCATTTTGAATATTATTTGAAACATTTTGGTCATTAAGATTAGATTGTGTAATTGAGATCGGTGTCATAACATTCACTAGCTGTTTTTGTTTTAGTATGCTGTTGGATATTATTGGAGGTTTGTTTTTATTGTTTGACATTTTTAATAAAAAATTTAAATTATCCGTTGGATTTAATGTTGGTCGCTTAATTAACTTTTGTTTAGACTTAGGCTTTAAATTGGGTACTGTTTTATTATCAGTAAACGTTAATTTTTTATTGTTTGTAGTTTGTCTGGTGGGATTAATAATTTTGGTCGTGGAACTATGATTTGACTTTAAGTTAATCAAATTATTCAACAATTTTTCATTACTGAGATCATTATCAGAACTTGACAACTTAACACCATTCAGTTGAATCCTTGATAATACCGCAACAGGGTTTAATTTTTCAGCTTTTAAAACTTTATAAGGTCTGCCACCCCAAGTTAATTTAATTGAATAATCACATTTTTTATTCAATTTAAGACAATTTGAACAGCTTGGTTTACTTTCGTCACATTTAACTTTTGATTTTCGACATGGCATACAACCATTTCTGGATCTTTTCTGAACCGGTTTTTTCTCTGAGAAAGAAGACATTTTCCTATTTATTCATCAAATCCGAAATCGTCAAAAGTGGTTGAAAAAACTTTAAACTTTATGTTAACTGGTATATACATATCTCAAACAGCCTTGATAAGTGTAGGTTATACTTTCCTAATCAAGAATGTTGTTTGCGTCGATCGCCGCAGTGTTTTTTTTTCATTTTTATTTTTTCGCCCATAAAGGCCAATCTGGGACAGAAATAAAAAATCGAATAATTGAAGAATGGAAACATCTTACAGGATTGCTGTCGTACTTCTTCGTAACTATTATAATCAAATTTCAAAAACTTTCTTGTTTTGTTACCACTCCATTCTTACTGAAAAATAAAAGGCACGACTATATCATCCTTTTTCTCCTCATTTGTCTTTTCCAACTCCAAATCATAGATTTATAATCACATTTGTTATACCCTAAGATTCTAAGCCATAAAAGTTTTTTAATTACATTTACATTTCATTTTTTTTTATATTGGTCTAATATACATTTTAATTTAGATTCATTTATTTCACGTCATTTCAGTTTAGTTCAATTCGATTTATTATAACTCCGTCCCTTTCTATTCATACCAGCTTTTTATGTATATCCTTTATTTTTTTTTAATTGCATATTCTATTATCTATCAGAAATAATGACACAGTCAAACAAAAATGTTGGAGACTTATCGAGATCTTCCTCTGCTTCAAAGGCAATGAGAAATATGGGTATTAATCCTGGAGTTCAAGCAAAACTATTGGCATTTCAAGCAAAAAGGCAGCAACAAATGCAGCAGTCAAAAAATCAAGGTGGTGTTGATTCAATGTCTCAGTCTACGTCAAGTCCGCATTTAGTAAAATCAACATCAACTGGAAGTAATTCAAATATACCAATTTCAAGTTTATCAAATATTAATACAAAATTTTCTTCAAATGACACAAATGATTTCATAGTTGATAATGATGATGAACTAAGTAACGTATCTCCACTGAATTCAAACTTAACTTCATCGCTCAATAATAATAACAATACTTCACCTGCAACTCCTTTAAGTTTGAACTCAAGTACTTTTAGTTCTCCAAATTTAACTTCAAACGATGATTCAGACAATTTGTCAAGAAGAACTTCGTTTAGAGTAATTAATCAACCAACTTCCGGTGATGAACCGGTTATTAGAAGGACTTCTTTTAGAATAAATAAACAAAATTCGATCACTTCAAATGGCACAGTATCTGATGATTCAGAAGAAAATATAAGAACTATGACAACCAATAATACTAGTAATAATGATTTAATTGATTCAAGTTATAATAAAACTCCTGCAATGTTAACATCTTTGTACCCAATAAACAAAAATTTAAGTTATTTATCAAAAATTCAGAAAATTCAGTCCCAATCACAGTCAAATTCTTCAAGTAATGAATCCTTGAATAACAATTCAAGCGGTTTTTCTTCCCATCCACCTATTCAAAAATTACCTTCTCTTCCATCTATTCCTCCCTACACAAGTGCTCCAAATCTTCCCGCAATTTCCAATGTTCCATCGCTTCCAAGTGAATTGAATATAAATAACAAATTATCTGTTTCAATAAAGAGTAATGATTATAATAATAATGTTGATAATTATAATAACAGTAGTAGTGGTAGTAATAAAATAACTAATAATGACAATAATAATAATGGTCCAATATCTCCACCAGGTTTAGAAGTATCTCCAGAGGTTTCCGATAATAAGAATCGACCTTCATCTGGTTCCAAAAAATTATCATTGTCTCAAAGAAGAGGTATGAAACTTAATTTTGATTCATTAAATAGTAAGCAAAAATTTGAAACTTCTTCATCTTCCTCGTCACTTTCAACAACATCACCATCTTCAGCTGTTTCAACTCCAACACATAGTGATGACACTGTTAGATCAATTCACGAAATGTCTATTGTAAAGAACAGAATGAATAATTTGACACTAAATTCCGCTTTAAAAAACAACCGTTCCAATATGAATAAATTAAGAGATAATACATTACCAACTAGAAGAAATCCAATGAATCTGAATTTAAATAGTTTAAATAATAATTCTCCAAAATTGAAATCAAGAGAAAGTGGACCTGCATCAAATGGTTTTACGCCGTTTGCAAAATATATTGACATTAAATCTGGATCATTAAATTTTTCAGGTAAAGCCTCATTACATTCCAAAGGCATTGACTTTTCAAACGGTTCGTCATTCAGAATTTCGATGGATGATTTAGAAGTTTTGGAAGAACTTGGTCATGGTAATTATGGTGTGGTTTCAAAGGTTTTACATAAACCAACAAATATAATTATGGCAATGAAAGAAGTTAGGTTAGAACTAGATGACTCAAAATTCAGTCAAATTTTAATGGAGTTGGAAGTTTTGCACAGTTGTAATTCTGATTGTATTGTTGAATTTTATGGTGCATTTTTTGTGGAAGGTGCGGTTTATATGTGTATGGAATTCATGGAAGGGGGCTCATTAGATAAGGTTTATGGTGGTGGTATACCAGAAGATTCATTAGCCTACATTACCAAAAGAGTTGTACTTGGTTTAAAACAATTAAAAGATGAGCAAAATATTATTCATAGAGATGTGAAGCCAACAAATATGCTAGTCAATGAAAACGGTAAAGTAAAATTATGTGACTTTGGAGTTAGTGGTAATTTAGTTGCATCATTAGCTAGAACAAATATTGGGTGCCAAAGCTATATGGCACCTGAAAGGATTAAACATACAAATCCTGATGTTTCAACATATTCAGTCCAATCCGATGTTTGGTCATTAGGTTTATCAATTTTGGAAATTGCGAAAGGTTGTTATCCGTATCCACCTGAAACATACAATAATGTTTTTTCACAATTAAGTGCAATTGTTGATGGTGAACCTCCAACATTACCCGTTGCTAAGTTTAGTACAGAAGCACAAGATTTTGTTGGACAATGTTTGCATAAAAACCCAAATAAAAGGCCAAATTATGGAAAACTATTATTACATCCTTGGCTTTCCATGTATTCTGATATGGAAGGTCAAGAAACTTTAAAAAATATTGTCAATTTAGCCATTAAAAAGAGAGAATCTGGTAAAATTGATAAGCCCAAGAAGTCCGTGCCTGCATTACATAGCGGATTACAAATGTGATAACAAAAATAAGTATACTTATTTATAACTTCAGTATATAATAGGCATGTGTATCATTCATTTCAATAGTAAAATATCTTCATTTAGATCATGCTCAAATTCACTCCAATTAGGTAGGAAATTGGTTGTTCCAATGTTTCATAAATTTTATATTCTCGTGCTTTTTCTGTGCGGAGTGCTATCTTTTTACAACTATTTTGTTGCAATTTCAAAGCGGGTAGTAGCCTTTATCGTACTAGCACAGGCTATGTATATTCGTAAACAAAAATAAAAATTTAAAAAAAAATAATAAAACCATTTATTTATAATTTTATACAATGCAAAAACTATTATTTTTATCTTTAAAACATACAACAGATCCGAAACTATCACCTTAGGTATAAAAATCAATTTTTTCGTTTATTTATACGACTCTTTGGATATTTGAAAATGATAAGAGTATCAATTTGTTTTTGTCCAGGTTTTCCTTCTCGCCAGTAATTCTATATCACACACGTTTCGGGTGGAGAATCATTTTTTTGATAATAAAAATTTCCACCAACATTACGATGTCAGAAATGAAATTTTCATCCTGATTTAATTTTGAATTTTAGTTGTGAGGATATTAATGAAATAAATGTTTAATATATATTAGAAGTATTACTGGCCTATGGATACGAAAAAAAAATGTTTGATAGTCTGGTTTTGTAAATTTTGGGAGGAAAACCCCAAAATTACCTTTCCCCTACTCACTATAGTTCAATCGATTTCCATTTCTGTAGTAAAAAAAAACAGGTTTTTGCAATTACGACACTTTTTCTTAGATTCGAGCTCTAGACCTGTCAATAACCCTGTTTGCATTTAGCATTTACTGTTTACTATTTTCGCACCTCCTTTTGTAAAAAAACCATCACCCAACATCGCATTTATCACAGTCAAGCTAAAATGTATCATACTTTAATTTGGAGTATGAATAAACCAATAATAATAAAGTTTGACTTGAACAATTTTAATACGCAAGGAGGGGCAATCATCTTGTTACTTCAACAAAATTTTATTTTATACATTAATTACTGTGTGAAAATATTCGAGCCATATGTTGCAAGTTTAATTATTATTAAATTTTATACATTTCGAAGTTATTTAAGATCATCAGATCATCAGCCTCAAAACATAATTGCCAATTCATAAGCAAATATATTAAAAATTGCTTTCTTCTATAAGCAAGATGAGTTTTGTGAAAATTGAATCTAAAAAAAATTCAGTTTAATTCATGCCAGCAGACAAAATTTAGCATTCTGGAAGAAGCTAAAACTACATTGAACTAAGTTTTTAAACTGATCACAGGAGGGCTAGGAAAATAAATTTCAGATTCATCATTGGGTAAACACTGATTAATCAAAAAAAATTTAAAATTGTTATACATACGATTACAGTGCACACGCACATACGATTTTGTTTGACCGATAAATCAATGTAAACATCTACTTTGATCGTTGGTATTGAACTAGTTGTTTATTCTATTAATAAATTATTCATAATGCTAACGTTAAGGTTTAATCAGATTTTTGCACACATGGAAAGTGCGGGGAGAAAACAATGCCAATCAGATGAGAAGATGCCAGTCCCAGTGCTGCAGGGTTTCATAATATTCTATGCAGGTTTAACTTTGCAGATCCATTCAGCGCCATGCATTTCGATACATTTATCAGCTATTGATCTGTTCATAATGAGGTTTGCAAACAGTGTTTCTTGCAGTCATCTTCAATACAACATGTTTTTAAAAATAAATGATTAGAAATACGAGTTAGAATTTTTAAAAACAATACTGACTAAAGATTGAATTATTAAAATTATAGGATATTTTAATGAAATAATTGAGAAGCTAAAAATGTTATATTATTTCGTCAATATTTTGGAAATAGTGCATGGGTTCATTTATTTTTGATTTTTTATTTATTAACTTGTGACCTTTATTCATTTACTTTAAGATCAACTACATTAACTCAATGCCTTTTTATTCAACATTATTTAATTTTGTTTTCCTTGTTGGTGTCAGCTCATTTCATTTCTTGGTCTTCTTCATTTAAATACTCTTCATTTTCCACGTTTCTTTCCGTTTCACATTGTCTTTCTCTTTTGTTATTTTTCCATCCATTACCCCCAGAAATCTAAAGGTAAAAAATGAGGTCCTTATCATCTTTTTTCTTCATTTTACTATTAAGTTTTTTAGTTCTTGCAAATGCAAAAACTGTTACAGATAATAAAATTAGAACATCCATCGTCAGCACTGACTGTGCAACCACCACCGACATTACAATTTTAACCACTGGTGGTAACGACAGAGACTCTACTGTCTACACCGTCAAAACCGTTCACGTTCCTGCTGCTACCTGTAACTACGTTACTGATAAAAAAGTGAGAACATCCGTCGTCAGCACCGACTGTGCAACCTCCACCGACACTGCAACATTATCCACCGCCGGTTATGACAAGAAGACCACCATCTACACCGTCATAACCGTTCACGTTCCTGCTGCTACCTGTAACTACGTTACTGATAAAAAAGTGAGAACATCCGTCGTCAGCACCGACTGTGCAACCTCCACCGACACTGCAACATTATCCACCGCCGGTTATGACAAGAAGACCACCATCTACACCGTCATAACCGTTCACGTTCCTGCTGCTACCTGTAACTACGTTACTGATAAAAAAGTGAGAACATCCGTCGTCAGCACCGACTGTGCAACCTCCACCGACACTGCAACATTATCCACCGCCGGTTATGACAAGAAGACCACCATCTACACCGTCATAACCGTTCACGTTCCTGCTGCTACCTGTAAATACGTTACGGATACTAAAGTGAGAACATCCACCGTCAGCACCGACTGTGCAACCACCACCGATACTGCAACATCATCCACCGTTGGTAGAGACAAGAAGACCACCATCTACACCGTCAAAACCGTCCACGTTCCTGCTGCTACCTGTAAATACGTTACGGATACTAAAGTGAGAACATCCACCGTCAGCACC